>OVAY01001205.1:8836-33847 GCA_900406395.1 Kernera saxatilis | reverse complement strand
CGACCAAAACCACCCAAACAAACCAGATCCGCTGCCGCACCTTGCTCAAAGTCAGATTCACCATCGAATCTCGATCGAAGGTCAGACAAAGCCCCCACGCCTAGCCAGGCCCGACACCGCACCTTGAACGACACCCCCAACACCGTGAATCTCGCCGACGTTCTCAGATCTGCTTCTTCAACCTCATCTGAACAGAAGACGCACCTCCGCCACGACGAAGACACTGGTGAGAAGAAAAACACAGAAGACAAACAAAAGCAAAAAGAAATCAAAGATTCTCTCACAACGCCGGCGCCGAAGCACCAAACGCCGGAGAGAGCACAGAAACGACGGACGGCTAGGGTTTTTTGGTTCATTTATTTATAAATTCATTTATTTATAAGCATGTTAATGCCCACAATGGAATTTAAGAGACTTAAATTAAAAAAAAAAAAGATTTGATAAACTAAAATTTATTTAATTCCTATGATTTTTTTCAATGAGTTTTTTTTTTCACTAAATTTTAATTAAATTTCACATTGAATATTACAAAAGCCGGAAACCTCCGAAAACAAAGCCGGAAAAAACGAGATTTTCCGGAAAGTACGAGATTTTCTGGAAAGTATACACTTCACCTATAGAATTTTCTAACTCTTGGAAAGGCTAAACCAAACTGCAAGTCGAAAAAACAATTAAAGACAAGCGAATCCTCCTATAGCGAATAATCACAACATATGCGTTCTTAGGCTTCCAATCCAGCAAGATGGATTCAAGACAAAAATGTCTAAATCCTCACACTTCTCCCAGAAAACGACGATGTCGAAAGAACCACGACTTTTAAACGTCTCGGTAGAAACTTTTAAATTGAGCAGATCTCGATCAGATCTTTTGAGTAGAGACAAGGAGCGATCACAAATCCAACCGGGTCACACCGAACTCATACAAGTACGGCAAGAGATCGAACCGGAGAGACACTAAGCCAAAATTCAGAAGAAAAAGAAAAACTAGAGACATAAGTACAAACCCCACTACAAAGCAGCCTAAACGAAAACCCTACTAATATTAACGATATATTAAAACATGAGGCCTCGTTATTATTGGGCTTCAAAATGAAAAAACATCCCAAAATTATAATTGAACCCAGATGGAGAATTACTTAGCATTATAGATAGACATATGACGCCATCATCAGTAAGCGATGAAAAATCGCATTATTAAAATATAATACTAATTACTCCAAAGCAAGGCCACGTGTCAAACCTTTCTTCCATATGAAGGAAAGAGCCCACCACTCCAAAGCAGCACGATGACGTAAGCAGCCAAAAAGATTTTCCGGCGAGACTTAACATCACTATGTTTATCCGGTGTGATTTTCTTATAATATGAACGATAAGGCTTATGAAATCCAAACTCTGAAACATCCATCGTTGCTTCGTAATGAAGAAAGCTAGTTGTGTCGGAAGAAACTTGACAAACTTATTAGAAACTACGTCAAAGAAAGGCGACATCATAGCGCCAAAGAACGGCGAGGGCAAAGCGCCAAAGAACAGCGGGGCAAAACCGGAACTCACCGGTAACTATAGAACTCACTGAATAAATCGGACGGCAAGATTGAAACAGCAAAGCCGGATCACGTCCGGGCACAAAAGCCGACAAACAAACTGGACGGCAACATAAGAAAGAATTTTCTCCCTCTTTGAAAAATTGTAGAGAGAGAAGAGAGAGAGAGAAAATCTAGTTGTTTTCATTAATTTCTTCTTAATATCATACATAAAAATAAATAAAAGAAATTGAGATAAAAATGAAAAATAAATGTGGAATCAAATCTTATCCAAGAAATAGACCCACAATATCAAAGAAAATAGTGAGGTGTCACAACGCTATTGATGGATAACACATCCTCGTAATCTCTGCCTTCGTCCACAAAATCAATCTATTTCTTGTTTTTGTGTTTGTATTTACTTTAAAAAATAAAGGAGATTGGTTTGGGAGAAAGAAGCAAAGAAGAAAAATGGCAGCAACATTTGCAACCCCATCGACGGTGATAGGCCTCGCAGGATCATCTGTTTCTACCATCAACGCCAAATCCCTCTCTTCATGTACTCTCTCTCTCATTCTTTTGAATAATTGAATCAAACATACTTATATATATATATATATATTAATATTGATTGTGATTTCTCGTGATGTGTTTAGCCTTTTTAAAACCAACATTAAGAGCAAAGAACCCTCTGAGTGTCGCCGGGGCATCGGGAGGAAGATTCACTTGGTGGGTTACTCTTTATTTTCTTCTCATATTTCATTTTTGCTAAAGATATGGTAATATTAAGAGCAATTATCAAACAAACACAAAAAAAAACAAACTTTATGCTTTGTTTCCAGATCACCATGAAAATCCTCCAAAATATCACCTTTTTTTTTATGTTTAGTAAAAAATTAGGAATGAGACCTAACTGAACTAAGAAAACTTGTTTTGAGATATCTTGAGGGTGTTTCTCTAACTAACAAAAATATTATATATTTTGGAAAATGCAAAAGCTTTGAGAGGAACTGGTTGAGGAGAGATCTGAACGTGGTAGGGTTTGGGCTGATCGGATGGCTAGCTCCGTCGAGTATCCCGGCGATCAACGGGAAGAGCCTGACGGGTCTCTTCTTCGAGAGCATCGGAACTGAGCTCGCTCACTTCCCAACTCCTCCAGCTCTCACTTCACAGTTCTGGTTGTGGTTGATTACGTGGCACTTAGGCCTCTTCCTCTGCCTCACCTTCGGACAAATCGGATTTAAGGGCAGGACCGAGGATTATTTCGAAAGATAAATTATTCCTCTACTTCCATTTGTAATATATGTCCCTCCCTCCCTCCCTNCTCTCTCTCTCTCCCTCTCTCTCTCTCTCTCTCTCTCTCTCTCTCTCTCTCTCTCTCTCTCTCTTGGTTCTATGTGTAATTTATTTACTCAAGACGAAGCTTTCTTTCTTGGCTATTTGATGTTTTCATTCAATATCGTCAAGTGTTTCTTAATGATCTTGATTCTAAGAATGACGCAATCCTTAAGTTTAATAAAGTAGAAAAAGTTGAGTGTCTTCTTCCATCAGCGATGAGTGCAATTGGATCGAAGCTTACAGTTGCTATTGGATCGAAACTTCGAAATGAGAATATTACTTCCAAGTCCAACCTTTTAAGAACATGTTTTCATAAACCCTGATGATACCGAATCTTTCATTAAATGAAAAAAAACTTCCATCTTTTCTCATTGATTTTGTGATATGACTCATGTACTCCATCAAACTCTGAATGCATAAAGATTTGCCAAATATTTATAAGATATATGAAACGATAACACGTAATTTAACTTCGCATGTATGAAAATGACTTGTCGTTTATTTAACGAAAGGACGTTCATTTAAGTTTTTAAGAGAGAGAGAGAGAGGTGGAATCACTCGGCTAGAAGAATGGTTGAAAGAAGAAAAAAAGTGAGAAGTAGGTCTATGAGTTTAAAAACAAGGGAGCAGCGCAGTATCTTCTTATAAAAATTCCTTTTGGAGGTTCCGACAACACTTAGTTCAAACGTATCAAAGATAACAAAACTACATTTTAACTACACAATCTAAATCAAACCGCCACTGTCCCACACGTGCCACGCCGACCCAGCTCGGCTTTCATGGTTGATGTGCATTTTGTAAAGCTCTAGTCACCATGTCGATGAATTCGTTCTCCTGTCAAAAGCAACTCGTTAGGTTTCGGCAGCAGCTCAAGTCAAGTGACGTGGTAAAAGGACAAACCTGAACCAGCGCTAAAAGGGCTTCTTTCACTTTGTCTCTGTTAATAACCGGGCCACTGGGTGCAGGAGCGAGTGATGGTGGTGGAGTTGGTGGTGGGAAAGGCTGGAGCACCGGAGTACCATATGGCCGGTGCTGGTGAGTCGCATTATTAGGGTTCAGAGGAGGAGCAGTGGGCATAGATGAACCAGGAATGAGGTGTGGTTGTGCCATCATCAGTGGGTGCCCAAAGAAAGAGCACGGCTTGACCAAATCCTTGTGAACGTTGGAGTTACTGCTGAGAAGATCAGGGTGAACGTTGTTGTCAAAGTGAGGCATCACAGGAGAGGAGGATGGTAGAGGCGGTGGTGATTTTATCTGTGGAGGTGCAGCTGCCGCTGCAGGAGGGGCAATTGTGGGTTGGTGAGGTTGTAGAGGAATTGCTGATGATTGGTATGGTGGTCCACTTGCCGACCCACTCGAACTGTTCCCAAGAGCCATCGCTGACTGTAGACAAGCCACCAAAATTATTGATAAATTCAGTCTTACAATAAGAAAATCAAAGGTTTGTGCCCCAGAATCTAAGTCGGTCCGATTACTAAGTTAAAAGATAATTCAAGAATCTAGAACTAATAGAAAGCCCTCCTGCCATTAGCAGTAAATGATGCTGTCATGTTGATGAATGCGATAGTGGGAGTGTTTAACAAAAGCTTTAGAGACTTACACTGAAGAAGTTGATGAAAGCAGGATCATCAGGGGCATCCCTAGCAGTTGAAGATGGTTCAAGAGGACCATCCATTACTGCCATTGTAGGCACAGCTTCCAATTCCTCAAACTCACTGCAGTACATAGAGAAAATTAACTCAATATAACATATACGAAAGATACCAGCTGAAAAAAATGATGTAGATTATCAAGTTTCCGCCTCAAATAAGACATCCAAAAAACAACAAATGGTGCAATGTCTAAATCTAACATGAAGATATTACCTTTTTGAAGATGACGTCTTTGGCTTCTGGTTTACCTTGGAATATGCATGAAGTATTCTGTCATGCCAAGGAACCATTAGGCAGAGATACAACGAGAATGGAAATAAATATCTAGAATGTTGAGCAATCAAGTCATCAAAAGGTATAAGAAATCTGCAAGAAATGTCTTCATGAAAGCACTATGTTTGCCAAAAAGAATCTGTCCGACGATAGGCAGCGATATTGATATTATATATAATCAAACAGTAGAAACCTACATGTTGTTATGGAAGTAGTTCTACTTTCACGATTGTCCAGTCACAGAAACAAATTTCTACGCATTGATAATGCAGTAAATTATATATACCTGTTGAAAAGACTTGCTACCTCCTCGCATTCACGTTTATTGTAGAACCAAATGCCATTTACTTCTTGAGATGCATTACGGTAAAGTAAATATGGACCTTGGACTTCATACTCGAAATCGCCCAGGAGATTTTCCACCAGATTATCTGCCCAGACAAATTCAAAAATACACTGATGATTACTAATTTACTAATAATACTGACACTTAAATCAAGAACTCGCAATAAATTCCTAGAGTTGCCGGAAATTTGACTGAGGATCTAAACCTTCTCTACCCCTATCCCTAAGCACTGAATTCTCTCTCCTAACAAATCGAAGGTCATTGTTACAGATCACTACTTCTGCTAGCACATCGTCGCAAAGGGAGTAATTAAGTCTAACCAGATCATTAAAAAATCAAAGAGAACCAAGTATAAGAACAAATTAAAAACAATGACATTAACTCAAACTATGCACTCCACTACTTATAAGTAATTTTTAGCTTAAAACAGAAACAAAGAATAGACACAAAACACACAACAACTATATGTGAAAATACTCAAAAAGGAACCTAAACCAGAGCTGGGAAGAAAATCCTGACCTGTTTTTCGACGATTCATCACAATAAACTGAAATCGAGGTTGTTGACTTCTGAAACAAAACAAGAAGGAGCCATCAGATTTCAAACGATTAAAGTGAACACAGATAACATCACACAGTTAAAGACAGAAAGTAGTTACCTTTTGACAACAAACAAAGATCCTTCAACATCCTTACGACTCTGAAAGAAAAAAAGACAGATCAGTCGGTAGCAAAGCAAACATCAAATTATGCATACACGTCTCAGAGTAGATAAGATACGACGATCGATTGAAACTTACCCATTGACTGTGCTCAATATTGAATTCATAGAAGGTGACATGAGCGGCTGTGATAAGGATTTCCTCGATGTAGGAATCGATTCGCTGGAGAACTGTGAGATTGAGGAGCCTCGTACTGTTCTGGTCCAGATTTGGGATCAGCTTCCCGTTCTGAGACATCTTTCTAAATCGAAGATCAGATGTGAGGGAATATCGATCCGATTTAGCCTTATCGGAGGAACCCTAGAATTCTGATTTACGTAAGCTGAGATTTGGGGGTCGGAGAAGAAAACGCAAACTTTTGGAACGCACGAGAACACTTCGCTTCGTTACTTTTTGTTGTGTGCTTGGGAAAAAATAGGATATATGATAATAGTTTTAAGTTTTTTTTGTCAATAATTTATTCTCATAAAAATCACCATTATTTATGTTTAAAGGAATAAAATTGTTTCTTTAGGTTAAAAAAAAATATCATAAGATATGTTTTAATTAAGCTTAATATTTATATTCAAAATCATATTTGTGTTTTAATCATGAGTATGGGAATTATATTGAGCTAAGTATTTTAGTCATGTATTTTTGTAGAAACGAAAAAAAATGTATAAATTTTAGAAATAATTAAATAATTGGTGGGTTTTTAATGGGAAATTTCCTTGCGTATATTATACTAAACATGTAAAAGCCACTAGAGTTTGCTTAGGAATGGATTTTGGTTTCCTTCTCTTTTAAGGGAGACAATTTTGTTTTATTATTGTAGGTTACAAAGATTTTGGAATCGACTCCTCGGATCTCGTAACCTCGAACGAACACCAACAAAGCGGAGTTTCAAACACGTAGCAGAAATTCTGCTTTCTTAACAGATTTGATAGAATCGAAAGATTACTTCCTTCTTATCGAAAGATCCACTTGCCAAGGAAAGATGTGAGCGAACAAATAGCACACTTCCGAAGAAAATTTTGTTTTCATCTGTGGGTTGATTCTTACTATCAAACAAGCACATCTAATCCAAGATCATAGAAGCTACAGAATCCATCAACCAAAATCACTGCATTTCTCTGAATCAATCCAAAACCAAATCTAAAGGAGAGCCAACCCAATTCTTACACTCTTTCAAATATGTCTAAAACAAAAACAAAGGGCAACTGTCTTACAGCCACCATTATAGCAGGTGAGAGCCCTCAGAAGATTCGTTGTGGTGGTCCCATGGTGCTCTTGAGGTACAAACACCTCACCTACAAGTTTCACAAGGCAAATAGAACAAGTCAAGATAGTGATGAAAAGGAACAATAAAAGGAGAAAGTGGACTCATTTACACACATTTTGCCAGTTCTTCTTCAAGAGAGAGACGAGGAAGTTGACGCTCATCTGGACATTCTGAAAGATCTGCTTCTCTTCCATAGAGAGGTTACCAACTGCAACTCCCATGCACAGAACCTTCTTCAGCTGAAATTTTACTGTTGCCTTTGTTTCATTCACCTTCGCCTCCAAAGATTCTTGGTGGCTCACAAGCGTTGGGAACTTTCCTGTATCAAAAAGATAATAATACGTTAATACATGTCTAAGAAGAATTGGCACTGTATCTAAAGGCATGTGGTAGGATCAGTTGAAGTTGATAAGATCATGAGATCATTCAGACAAGAAAACCAAAAGAGAGTTTTATAAAACACACTTTTTTTAACTATGAAAATCAAAAACAGGCTTCAGAGAGAACATGGAATATTAGCTGGAGCCAGAACTTGCCTGCCTTGTTGAGACCAGGACCAAGAAGACGCGGAATCTGCTTAATGACAGATTCAGAGGCCAAGAAAGCATGGTATTTCTTTGCAAGCTTTTTGACGAGTTTCTTGTTTTTGTTAAGCTTTTTTAGAGCCTCCACATCCATATAGTCTAGTCCCATTTTCTCAGCCTGCCAAAGTATACAAAATGAAAAAAAGTTCATGTATCTATATTTAAAAGACGAAAATATCATTCAAATTAATAAAAACCTCCATGTGAAATAAGCACAGACTTCATTATACAGAGAAGCAGAGCGCAGAATATCCCATTTCCAAAAGGTTTTTGTATCTATATTCAAAAGCATCTTTAAAAAATCAAAATATAAGAGATTAATCACCTCTTCGACATGCTGGGCGTCTCCGAGCATGCAAATCTTCATTTTAGGACGGGGAATGTGTGGTAACTTGACAGATCCACTGAAACGCTTGTCCTTTTGAGGGTCATAATTCTTCAGACCGATCTGGAGCTCAACAGTCTCCACAAAGTTACGTTTCTTTTCATCCGACTTCCCTCTGATAACAGTTATGGCTTCTCTAAGGGCCTCACTCTGAAGCTTACTGTAGCGCACAAGACAAGTATTAAGCAAAATTAGATCAACAAACAGAAATACACAACACTGACTGAAGTATCATTGAACAAACCACATTATAGACAGTCCCATACAAAATTAAAACTATTACGAGGCAAGATATAAATTTGTTATCCAGATTTAACGGCCTTAGCATAGAGCATTTAGGTAAAACTGCAGAACAACTTCGTGTCATTTCTGGGCCATTCACATATTAAACATATTAATCACGCGCATAAGTGCTTATACAGACAGGTAGGCATTCAAAAGCAACAACGATTGATATATACAGAGAAGTATTAGTCTCATATTATACTTAATTTGATTAGTAAACTAGGCCTAAACCAAATTGCATATGAATGAAGTCGAGCTAAATTCCCAGAACTGTGGATGTAAGAGAAGTGTCAGGTACCTCATCTTGAGCTTGTCTCAGTTTAGCAGGGATCTGATCCTGGAAATGAAACCAAACAAAAAAAAAGCCAAAAGAAACGAATGAGAATCTAAAAGAGAAGCTCGAGAAACAAGTATCAAAATATAAACGAAGAAGGATCAAGCTGAACGTGAGGCAGTCGTCAGAAGCACAAACCTGAATGATGAGACAGAGAAACCCTAAATATGATGAGAGGCGAAGGTTTTATAGTAGGATAGGGATAAACTAAACCTAAAAGAATTGGGCCTTAGCTGCGACCATGAGAAGATAAAGAAAAGCCCAAATCACAATGAACCAAAGCGAGCTAAACCGAACTAAATCTAATTCCAAATGCTAAAGCCGAAACCGAATCGAATATGTTTTTACCGTGATTGATTTTTGTAACACTATCTTATCGAAATCGCCTAAATTTTCACCGTCTTGGGGGACTTTGTGATAATGGTCTAGTCAAAGCCACTATGAGCGATTTAAGAGAGGGGGAGGACTAGGGTTTGTTGCTTCTGCTGATCCATTATTCATCATTCAGGTTTGACTTTGTGCTTCTACGACGTCGTCTCGTGTTAGATTATACAAGATGTCTGTTTCTCGAGCTCCTCTTGCACCTCCTCATTCGTTCCTTTTTGGAAAGCAGCACAAGAGTGCCAATTCATGGCGCAATTTCTGCTCACTCTCCAAGTCCTACTCGCATTGACCTTCTCGATCGGATCAGGCTCGTCGACCCGATACAATGCCGCCGATCATGTCCCTTTGTTCGTCAACAAAGTGGGTCCTCTCCACAATCCAAGGTGATTTCTTTAATCTTTTGGGTACCTTCTTCTGCAGTTTTTTTTTTTATTTGGCATTTATATATTTGCTAGATGGCTTTATATGGTGACGGATTTCATATGAGTTAGTTATCTGTGAGGAAGAGATCTTTGTTTAGATGGAAGATTGTATAAAATCTATATATACGGAGAGATCAAGTAAGAGAATGTGTAAGATTTGTTTTTGTTTTAGCTTAGCTTCACAAGGAACCAAACGATCGCCCATTTTAAAGATTGGGGGATTAACTGAAACCCATTTTTCGTTTCCTTGGTTTTGCTTTGTTTACAGTGAGACCTATCAATATTATGATTTGCCGTTCTGCCGTCCAGGTTAGGTTTCTCAAGACAAACTCAATGATCAAAGTTTTCCTTTTAGTTCGACATTAGAATTTAAACATGATCAAGTTTATGCATTTTCCATGTTCTGTGGCTTCCGAAATGGCAAATTCATTTATAATTATAAATGCGTGTGTGTGACTCCCAAGTTCTAGACTTCTAGTGTTTGATTCAAGATTGTTTTATATTTCTTTGTAGAGCCTGTGATTGAGAAACATGAGACTCTTGGGGAAGTTCTTAATGGCGACCGGTTAATGAGCCCGTTATATGAGCTGAAATTTGGGGAGGACAAAACTCATGTTATATTGTGCCACAAGAGATTAACATCGAGTGAAATTGCCAGGTTCAGAGATGCTATTGCTCAAGATTTCTACTTTCAAATGTATTACGACGATCTCCCCTTGTGGGGATTTGTTGGAAAAGTAGAGGGAGATTATTCTGGTCATGGGGAGAAGAATGCTAAGTATTATATATTCAGTCACTTAAAATTTAATGTTCTGTACAATGCAGACAAAGTTATCGAAATCAACAGTTTCAGCGATCCGAATTATCTGGTTGATATATCAGAGAACACTGAGATTGATGTTCAATTTACATACTCGGTTTCTTGGAATTTGACTTCAGAACGGCCTGAGACAAGAATGAATAAGTACTCCCAGGCGTCGCTTCATCCTATCAGCAAGAAGATTCATATGTTCTCATTTCTGAACTCCATAAGTGTTGCTGTGTTGTTAATTGGACTTCTTTCTTTGCTCTTCATGCGCCATCTCAAGAATGAGTTACGAAGGTGACAATATTTCTTTAGAGACTATTCTTGTTTTGTGTTGTTTAGCATATGTGATGATAAAATTTAATCAAGTTAACTTAACTTCTCTTTCATGTATTTCAGTTGCTCAAACGGAGATGAAGAAGAAAAAAAGGAAGTGGGTTGGAAACTCATACAAAGTGACGTATTTAGATGTCCTTGGAACATCTCCTTGCTTTGTGCGTTCTTAGGAACTGGTACTCAGTTGCTAATCTTGTAAGCTTCTATTGTCTATAATTCCATTATTGTCATTCTCTTTTCGATATTTTATACTTTATCCTATTTTTTCCATTTTCATACCTTAAGAAAGTAAAACATAAAGTAATTTTATCACACCCAATTCCAGTGGCAAGTTTTTATTTTTTAGTTAAAAACCCTGTTTTGTCATGGCATTTCGTTAAGTGCACTTGCATACATGTATACTTGCTTAGTTATTGACAATTCTTTTCAAGTCAATCTAACAGGATACATCCTGATATACATATTGTTTCTATTTATTGGGATTACATAAGCCCAGTCACAAGATGAATGGTGTTTAATGGCATTTGAATAATCTGTCTTCTTAATATTGTTCCATGTCTCTGGCTTGTTTTTTGTCTTCAGGATTATTGCTTTATTTGCATTGGCCTTCACCGGCTTTATATACCCATACAATCGCGGCATGCTGTTGACTTCTCTTGTCATCATGTACACTCTAACATCAGTAGTGGCTGGTTACACATCTGCTTCTTTCCATAGCCATTTCGAGGGAAACAAACAGGTGATTGACTTTTCAAGTGCCTTCTACTCTTTCTGTTTTCGAAAGATTCATTGTTCGGATAACCTTAAACATTTGAGCATTGTTGCCCTTTTCAGAAAAGGAGTGTTCGCCTTGCTGGGATCCTCTACCCGGTTCCTTTCTTCATAATAGTTTCGATTCTCAACACAGTGGCAGTAACATATGGGGCAACTGCTGCACTCCCCTTTGGCACAATAGTCATCATCATACTCATTTACACTCTTTTGAATATCCCATTTCTCATGTTGGGAGGGGTTTTAGGTAACCGTTTCGGATTATTAGAGTTTCAACCTCCATCCGCTATTAAAAGAAACCCCCGAGAAATTCCACAACAGAATTGGTATCGGAGAAAGCTGTACCAGATGTTTCTTGGAGGCCTTGTACCTTTCAGTGCAGTTGTCCTTGAGTGGCACCAACTCTTTGCAAGCTTGTGGGGATTCAAAATATATACCTCGCCTGGAATAATGCTTTTCACATTCGTTGTGCTCATCTTCTTGAGTGCGAGTGTCGGTATTATCTTGACCTACATTCAGCTATCCGGTGAAGATCATGAATGGTGGTGGAGGTATGTATTCTTTTACTGTACTGCATTCTTTTCCACCCAGACATGTGAACATGATTTAGACTAGGCATGATGAGAATTGAGAAGCCCTAACATATACACATTACGTTGAGTATCTAGATTCAAAAAGTCATAGTATGAGATCATAGAAGGAGATGTGAAACATGATTGGCATAAGATCTTTTCCTTTCAGACTCTTTATTTAATTTCCAAACGACATACTAAAGTTGTAGTTGATACTATGATAATTGTTTGCAGAACGATACTGTGCGGAGGATTCACGGCGATGTTCATGTATGTGTATGGAGTATTGTTCTATCTGAGGTCTGACATGACCGGGTTTCTGCAGTTGAGCTTCTACTTGGGATATACCGCTTTGTTATGTTACGCTCTCTTTTTGGTTCTTGGAACCATAAGTTTCCTGGCTTCTTGGATGTTTATTCGCCACATCTACCGTTCTGTCAAGCTCGAATAACTCCCAAGAACTAAGGGTTCCTCTTCTTTTCGTCATGTGACTCATCTTTGTATTTGTTTAGATTACTAGAAAAATTAGATACCATCTTTTTGGTTTGACACATATATAACAACACAGGGTTTGTTGCCAATGATCAGCGTAGAATCAAGCTAAAAGTTTGGTGTTAGTTGTTGTCTCTTTCATGTTTCTATTACGGGAATAAGAATGATCTTACTAGAAGTAGAAAGGCATGTATGTTTTGCTTTTCATACCATAGAGTTAAGTCTCATATCATATCACCATTCAACAACAAACTACATTACTTAGAAATTACATATGCAATCAAATAAAGCAATCCAAACACACAATATACTAAAAAATAACCATCAATTTCACTTGCTTCCTATACGGTTTGGATTGCTAATGGGTGGCTGCACAACTCCATTATCTCCCTTTGAATCCAAAGCTCTAGATCCCTCAAACTCACTCTTCATGCTTCCTGACTTGTGTTCGTCAGCAACAACTCTTATTCTCTCTGATGCTTCTTCCTCATTTATGTACACACCATCTCCTTCTTCCTCCTCTTCTTCTTCATCTTCTTCTTCATTGTCTTCTTCCTTCTCACCTTCTTCGGCTTCATTGCTGCATCTTGTATCAACCTGGGAAGACGTGGCTTCCCTTTCTCTCAGAGTTTTCTCTGTGAGCCTCTTCAGCAACTTCATCACTTGAACCGCGTACATCAATGCAGTTAACGGGTCTGCCATCTACACACAAAATCCAAAACACCGCCAACACATTTCACAAGATGGAAACACTACTATTTCAACTCCAAAAAAAAACCCTTCCAAGATATCTCAACAATGGAAGCTCCAAAGTAGCAGAATCATGCAGCTATTTAATTAACTGCCAAATAGCTCTCTATACAGTAGTTTGGTACTTTCAAACTCAGTTGCTATATTGTCAATGTCATATAGAAGGTTATTGAGTATATTTTGTGCATTTTAGTGTTGACTCCGAAAAAACTGACCTGAGACATGTTGGGGGCAAAGACTAAAGCAAGGTTACGAGAGTTCATCTTGTTAACATGTTCAAACTGAACAACATCAGCCATGAGATTGATGGCCCAATTGAGAAGAGAAGCTTCTGTTTGAGGTAAAAGTCTCACAACCTTGACAAAATCCTCGTCGGACTCGCACTGCATCACTTGCTCCGATGGCAGAGGATCCAGTACCCCTCTCGGTAGCTCTCTGAACCAAGCCTGAACACATACACATCAAATTCAGGTGCCATTTCAAAACACAATTAAGGAAGTTGGAGAAGAAGAAGACAAGAAGAACCTTACCTTAATAAGTCCGGCTAGACAATGGACATCGATCCCATCAGGTATCATCCCTTTATTTAGCTGCTCCCTTACATACTCTTCCTCGCTGTTCTCTCCTGTTATTCTGAATATTCCTTCTACCTGAGACGCATACGATTTTCAACAGTTTTGGGGCCTGATATCGAATCAGAAATTGGAATATAAGGGGAGTGATTCTGATTCATTCACTCACCTGCAAGCCTCCTTGATCATAAAGCCTGCTCTGCAAGAGCAAGAGTATCACAGGAACACAGTTCCCTCTCGAATCGTATGATAACTGCATTGACTCCGTCGAAACCCCAAACACTGTTGCACTGCCAAACAAACAACATGAAATGAAATCTATGTCCCTATTTGCATCTGATGATTACAATGAGTATCTTTATATACTATAGTTGGAAATGTGAAATATTCTTACAAAAAACTCCTCAAACGGAAACCAAGATAGAGAGCTAATTCATTCACTAAAGAAGAAAAGAAAATAAAAAAAGGGCCCAACCTTGCACTGGGAGCTTTTCTGGGGACGTCAGGCTCGAACTCAGAGGGAAGGCCAAGGAAGCCATTGAAGCGATCAAAGGTCACGTGAGCCACGTGGCGGACATTGGTTGGACCACCGATGTCCATGGCTCGCCGGCCGTTTTCTTCCTCCTCCGCCGTCGTCGAGAAACAACGAGACAGCTCCAGGACGACGGAGCCGCCGAACCGCCAAAGTTGGGGCTTGCGGCGCCTTCTCACTCTCTCTATCTCTCCTCACACAAACGAGTCTTGTCGCTCTTTCCTCCGGAAGAAAAGAACAAAAAGTTGGGAATTGTTGGGCAATGTGATGAACAAAAGGAAAAGAGGTATTGGGATTAAGGAATCGTCATGGCCGGCAACGAACTTGGCTACATAAACAAAAAAAATGAAGAGCAAGAAAAGTTGGCAATTTACACGTTACAAAGAATGTTGCAGAGATTGAGTGGCGATGAAGAAAAAGGTTAGGAGGAAGGTGGAACGTGGGAATCACTACGTTATTTTCATTTTCAACATCTGTCTCTATTTAAATAAATTAATTAAACCATTAGAGTGGGTTTTACTCTCCCTACTATTACATCTTTCTCTTATACTTTTGTGTTTAGATCATCTATCTATCTCTTTTAATTAAAACTAGAGTTGGATCCGTGCTCGGCACGGGATAAAATGATTATAAAATATATTATAATTCATAATTTTAGAGTTATAATATATGATATTACTCAAAAAATATGATACATTGAATTTAAATATCTTAACTATGATACATTAACTATAATATTTTAACTTTATCATCAATTTTAAATATTTAAAATTTTTGATCAAGTTAAATATTAATAATTATTATCACGTTAAAATTTTTTATAATATTTATTTTATTTAGTTTAGTTATAGAAAAAATCCAAATTAAACCAAATAAAAACTTTAAATTTGGATGCCTATTAAGCGAGGTTTCTTATTGTTATTGTTTTTTAGCATTTTAGTTCTTTTTATATACATCATTCTGAACCATCATTTATCCTCGTATCCAATGTGGGACTTTTAACACTCCCTATTTTTATTTTTCATAGATTGAGTAATTTTTATCCGTTTTTTTAAATTCAAATCATTACATATGCGAAAAAAAAATCCTTTTTTTTCCTATTAATAATTTCATGAATTATTTTGTATTCAAAAATAAAACCAAATAAAGATGAAAGTTGGAATGTAATGATTAAAAACTAATTAATATGATATAATTGGATATCAAATCTTACTTAGTGGGGGTTATTGGTTTAGGTATTTTAATGGATTTGGAAATACAAACCAAATCTAGTGTTATTGGTTCTATGATTTAAAAATCTATATTCAAATATTGTGTTATTGGTTTTATAATTTATAAATACTAATTCAAATCACGTGTTATTCAATGCTACGGATTTACTTATGGATTTGATTTCATATTAAAATTTTGTGGATTTGTATGGATTTTAATGTTATAAATACAAAAACTCAAATCCGAGGTAAATCCTACGGATTTACAAATACTAACTAAAATTCTCAAGATTTTCAAATTTTCAAATTAAATAAAATACATAAACCAATAACACCCTCTTATTCAATTTGATTGGTTGTTATTATTTTTTTTGGAAACTATTAAATTATTTTCGTCCGTAATTAATTATGATTGTTTACTCTGTCGCCACCATTACACCTTCGCTACCTCCAACTTCTCTCTTTGCTTCACTTAAGGCCGACCCTAGATGATATTGGGCCTTAAGCAAACCAAACAAAATGTAGACCTTACAATTTTAATTGTATCATTAACAAAAGGCTTTAAATTGTTAAGATTGGTTCGATGCTTAAAAGTTAAAACACTAGTTTACTGAGTTTTAGGTCAAGGCTGCTGGACCGGGGTGGCGTGACATGGCCTGGCCTGGTCTGGCCTGACGGCACTGTTTTTTGAGTAATTATGTTTAGGGTCTCTTATGTTTACTACATTACGACTTTCGTTTTCTGTGGGATAGTATAAAGAATAATTTTGCGGAGTATTAAAAGTATTTAAAAGTGAATATAAATTTTATTATATATTGGGACTCTTAAGAAAATATATCATATTTTATGATTTTATCGTTTCAAAATATGTCTATATACATTATGCTTTACTGTGAATGAACATAAATTTAACAACTATTATAAAACCGCAGAATTTTATGTTAATGAATCATAATTAACAAAGATATTCCAACAGCAAAAAATATAGTAAATGAGAGAACTGCATATTAAAACTAATAGACTAACATGTATTACAAATATACTGTATTAAATGATAACCCAGTTTTTATATTACTTTCTTGTCGGGAAAAAGAAATATTGTCAACCACGAAATGTATACGCAAAGAATTCTAATATGCATTATCCAAATAAGATTGTGATATTGGGCTGAGTTTGTTAATCTAAACACCATTTCAATATACTACCAACTAATATTGAAACTTAAACTAGTGAAATATGCTTCTACAAAAAAAGAGCATTTAAAGAGCCGTCAAAAAAGGAAAAGCATCTAAAGAATCTCAACTTGAGGGATTCATAATGACACAAATTAAAGAAGAAAGCAAAGACAAATGTAGATTTGCAAGAGCACATTGACTAAATTAGCTATACATGCACGAATCAAACGAGACATGTAACCATTTCTAATAGAGGAAAGGAATCTGAAATGTGGCATTGAGATTTAGGTGATGACAGGGAGTGGATGTTGACCCATCAACAAAATTAAAGATAATACCAAACAAATCCAATTAAATAACACTTGATTGAGATGTTTATAATTAATGATAGTTTCCTATATTTATTTGCGATTAATGCAAGAAGGCAGTTTAGTGTTATCTTATTGGTCTACATAATTGTCATTATTCTAATTGGTATTTTGGTTGAACTAGTAGAAGCAAAATAGTTTATTCAACTTAATTATGGTAGGTTAACCGACTAGAGGAAGTTGTTCTACTTCTATTATATCCAAATTTGAAATTTGATCACAAAGCTATGTTTTCAGAAAGAAAGAAAAAAGTTTACAGTTTTCAGAAACTGTCACATATATTACCAATCCCTGCTTTAATGAACTAAAGGTTGTGCTAATTATATGTATGAGTACATTTACACATTATATGTAGTCATATAATATTCATACTATTGTTTTTTTTTTTTTTTGGTTTTCATTTTTTTTGAAAGTTAAAAAAAAAACACTAACGAAAAAAAATTGTTTGCATTTCGCATTTACGTTAATTTATAGTCTTTAAAAAAATGTTTTATATTCATACTATTGTTATCCCCCTCCTTATCCCAAAGGCCATTTAACAAAAAGAGCTACGGTTTGGACATGGAAACTCACTCGATTCTGCTATTTTAATATACACATCAACAAACATTCCTTATCACACAATATTACATATTGTCTTTCTGTTCATGTATACATGTTATAAAGATATATATTATTACTAAGTATAAGAAAGTTTAACATTATATAACCTCCCATTGTGTATTTTTTAATCCAATAACAACATCATTAGATCATCCGAATAAAATAAACTTAGATCATCTAGCTGGGGGAGTTGTATTCCTTTAATCATTAGAAGCAGAGTATGTCTACTAGCTAGACTAAAATTAAATATCATATTCTTTTTCAAAATAGAAAGTTTGCTGTATTTTTTTTTTATTTGGACAAAGTATGCTGTATTTTTCATGCCCATTCAAAGATTCTTGATATTATGCGAGAATTTTCATGTGAAATTTTTTTTTGTTGGTTTTAGAACAGCACACAAACTACTTAAAGAAAACAACTTCATGAAACATGCTGCTAGCTAGGATGATAAAAGAAAATCGTTTTTTTATAACAAATTTACCATACTCCTTTCACACATACAAAAACGTAGTTACATATATGATAGATTATAAAAATTGTGTACTTGAATAAGCCCAAAAAGAGATTTGATGAAAAGGAGCCAATAAGCACAAACAGGCGGTTACAAAGAGAGAGAGATTGTGGAGTAGGAGTCAGTGATTCTAGTGGGCTCCTCCTCTTTTTCTGCTCTCTTTCTATTTTATTTACTAAAATACAAATTCTCATTTAATTTTTCTTCTCGCCCTTTTTTTCTACCTCGATATTTTTCTTAATAAACTGCCTCAATTGATTTTCTATTCGGTCCAATTAATCTCATATCCAATCTTCTTATTATCTTCTACATTGGATAAAGCTCTTTTTTTTTCTTTAACAAGGATAAAGCTCCTTTTTTTTTTGTTTTAACAAGGATAAAGCTCTTTTACTTTTATATTTTATGTTTTCTATTTAACTTCTATGTTTCTCTTCTGTTTATGGGTATGTATATATATCGTTTTTCTGATCAAAATCGCAAATTACTAGCTTTGACCCTTGACAGCTATAAAGTTGGTCAAGTAAAATTTCAATTTTTTGGTACAACCTTTTCAAACCCAATAATTTTCAGAAAAGAAAAGGAATAGCAGTACGCACAACACAAAAATATAGCCTGGAGACAAAGTCTGTGAAGGACAAGATCTTCGTGGTGATTTACCATGAAATATAGTCAATATTTCTTATTATTTTTTAAAAGACAATTTTCGAAAATTAGCAAGTGCAGTTTGTGTTTACTGTGGAAATAGATAGAGAAAGGTGGTGAAAAGGAGAGACTGATGAATCACAAAGGTTTCTTCGCATATAAGTATAGAGAGAGAAATAGTAATAATACTATACATTACTAATTATTTATTATCATTTCCCTTTCTAATTATATACACACATATATACACGCCCACATGTTTGTATATCTCTGAAAGAGAAAAGATTGGACCCTCTTTGTTTTTCTGTTCAGCCATAAAAAAGCCTTTGACGAGAAAGTTTCCATCCTGCTTTCTCTCTCTTCTCTCTCTCTCCTCTTGTTCTCAAACACCCAAAGCAAATAGAAAACTTCACAAAAGGTAATAAATTAAACACATAATATCTATCTTACTTTCATGTTCATCATCAACTAGCTTTTCTTTTCAGATTCCAATCATTTGATCAAATTGATCAAGAATTAATTAAGACTTGCAATCTCTCTCTTTCTCTCTCCCTCCCTCGCGCTCTCTCTCTCTCTCTCTTGTGTTATTCAACTCAAGTTTCTATCTAGTGACTGCCTAATTCCGTTCTTGCTTTCATCTTTTTAAGACTAGTTAATTAATGTTTTACAGAAAAGAGATTACAAAGAAGAAGAGAGAAGTAGACGAGAAGATCAATAAAGAGGAAGATATCCCCAATTAGAGCTGAAAATTTGGGGACATGGCGAATCATAGAATCAGTGAAGCCACAAGCCATAACCATAATCATCATCTTTCTTATTCACTTCTTCATGGCCTCAACAACAATCCTCCACCTCCCGGATTCATGTAACAAATCTTCCTAAGTCCTTTTTTTTTCTTTACATAGATAAACATAATTAAAGCTCATCTTTGCCTATATTGTATATACATAAAGCTCATCTTTTTTGTTTTCTTCATAATATTAAATCTGAAGCTCTAAAATTTTCTTTTGCTTATCCTCAATTTGTCATTTTCTTAATGTAATATAATATATTACTCGGTTTCATTTGTAAGATAAGAAATGGTCAACGAAAATCTATAGGTAAAGCAGAAACTGTAAAATGTGTAGTAGATCATCAGAAATAGGTTATATGAATAGTTCTGGTGTAAACAATTCATAGTATGCGACCATCTAGGTATGGTATTAATTTAATTATTCTTCTGTTCTGAAAAAGGTTTATTTTTTCTTTCTAATTTAGTTGTAATACATGAATATTCTTTTTGTACAACTAATTAAATAATTATTAAATGAAACAGTAACCAAGATGGATCGTCAAGTTTCGATTTTGGAGAGCTAGAAGAAGCAATTGTTCTGCAAGGTGTGAAGTATAGGAACGACGACGACGCCAAGCCACGTAAGTCTCTCTCTCTCTCTCTCTCTCTCTCTCTCATCCCTCCATGACGTGAGATTTCCTTAACAAACTCCAATAAAGTTTTAAATAAAAATAGAAATTATGAAATGGGAGAGAAAAAAGAAAAAAGCTGAGAGTCTGAAGAACAAGTCCTTAGATAGGTTTATGTTTTGGTGATGATACGGAGGCAAAAGAGAGCCTTGGATGGCGTGACTTGTTTATTTTTTTCTCTTTTTGTTTTTAGTAAAAAGAAAAAACAAATTCTTTTACCAACTCCCTAACCTCCTCTATATCAAATCCACACAATATGAGTCTCTTTATATATATATATTTATGCTCACAGTTAAATTTGGTAAATGTGTCATGTTATATATCGATCCACGTGATAAATGATGTAATTAATTATTAAATAGGATATTAGATTACATTAGAACACACACGCACACAATTAATATCATAAATTTATGAGCGTATGTAAATGTAATGATGGGAAATTGCAGCTTTATTTGCAGGAGGAGGAGGAGGAGCTACGACTCTGGAGATGTTCCCTTCATGGCCAATCAGAACTCACCAAACTCTTCCTACTGTACCCTTTCTTCTTCTTTGACCCTTTCCTCTTGTTTTTTCTCCTTTTTCGGCATTCCTATTTCTTTATTTCTTTATTTATTCTCTTAATTCCCATTTTACTCTCTTTTTATATATGTTTCAGCTTTCTTGTTCCTCTTACTATCTATTATTTTTGCTTCTTTTTCCCTCTCAACTGAAAGCGATTTTTAAACTAGTTAATTACTCCCCTTCTTCTGACTTTATATTAGATCAGAACGCAATTTGAAAATCTGAATTACACCCATTTGTCAAACTATATACGCTGAGGTCAATTCCTCCTTATTTATTCTCTATGTATCTTGAAATTGTGTTCATTTGAATTAGTAGTTACTATATATTAATTATCCTTTTTCTGACTTTTATTTGTTAATTATCCAATTTATTATATGTTCATGAGTACTATGTTTATGTTGGATATGTATTGTAGGAGAGTTCCAAGTCAGGAGGAGAGAGCACCGATTCAGGATCGGCGAATTTCTCCGGCAAAGAAGAAAGTCAACAGCCGGAGTCTCCGATGAGTAGCAAACAGAATCATCATCTCATGCTTCAGCATCATCATCATCATAATAACAACAACATGGCAAACTCAAGCTCAACATCTGGACTTCCCTCCACTTCTCGAACTCCAGCTCCTCCAAAACCTTCGGAAGATAAGGTACTCAGTCATCATCATCCCTTTTAAGAGATATATGCATGTGGAGTCATCTAACATGCATGCCTGATGCATGTACATGATATGATATGTGTATATATGTCTATCTCTCTCCTTGTCATACTAGATATATGCATGCACATGCATTTCATATATGTATATGTCCTAACAAATCTTCCAATAAAACAAAAAACATACACAGATCCCAAAAAGGAAACGGATCAGAGAAAATTCTGATTTTTGACCTCTGAATTCGTTGAAAAAAAGACAAATTTAAAATACAAATAAATAAAACCTCAAAAGTGAAATAGAGCAGAATCTTCCTCAGTGTAATATTCTTTCCATTTTCCTTTACATAGGATTTAACAATATACTGTATTTTCTTTTTCTTTTTACATCCATTATTATCATATAATGTGCTAGTTATATATAAATCTTACATAAACTATTTCATACCGCTTAGTTCTAAGATATTTAATATATGCTGCTTCTTTGTTGTCTATATATGGATCTATTATCACATGAGTCAAATTACCTTACACATTTAATTTATGTTATTTTTCCCACTGAATTTATTTCTGTTTTCATCATTGTTCTCTGACATTGCAGAGGAAGGCTACAACTTCAGGCAAACAGCTTGATGCTAAGGTACTTTAACGTTCGTCATCATTTATTCATGTACATTATTCGACTCCCCCGAGGAGACATATTACATATGTATACAAATATATTTATACTTTTTAAATAACCTTTCATAAGTAGTATATATTATTTTGGGTTCCTTTTTCCCCGAATTAACTAGTTAATCTTGTTTGAAAATGCTTGAAATTGGATTGATTCAGACATTGAGACGTTTGGCCCAAAATAGAGAAGCTGCTCGCAAAAGCCGTCTTAGGAAAAAGGTAATCCCTGTCTTTTCACGTCAAATCATTATCATTATTATTTATTTTATTCATTTATTACCAGCTTCAAATAATATTGTCTTCCACATAATTACAAGGGTAATTACAATGCTTTTACATTATTTAGCAAAACACGTAATTACAATATGCTATCAGTATAACTGTTTACTAATGTAAATAGTCGTCGTTTGCACATAGAAACAAAAAGTTGTCGTCGTGCTTTTCTTTTTTTTTCGAAACCGCTATCATATGTATAATTTATACTTTTATAGCATTTAATTTCTGCATCAACCATTTACCAGTCTTCTGAAATTCAATTAAACGTCTAATTTCCATGCATGCACGGATGAGGAAACTTTCAATATCTAATTACGAGAGAAGATAAATGTTGTATTATTCTATATGTATGAGATAATAAAATAACAAACGTATAAATGGTTTGAGCAGGCTTATGTGCAACAGCTGGAATCAAGTAGGATAAAGCTTTCCCAGTTGGAGCAAGAACTTCAGCGAGCTCGTTCTCAGGTTTTTATTGTCACTTGAATATTAACTCATTTATATTCTTATAATCTTATTGTGCTAATTAATTGACTTAATATATGATTTATGTCGATATAGGGGCTGTTTATGGGTGGCTGTGGTCCACCAGGACCTAACATCACTTCCGGTACTGAAACCTAAAACACCATTTGAAGTTTTGTTTTATGAAAATACTGGTTGGACCCAACAACTATGATTAATAACTATTAAAACATATATACTGTTGAAAATGAACGTACGTAGGAGCTGCAATATTTGACATGGAATATGGGAGATGGCTAGAGGATGATAACCGCCATATGTCGGAGATTCGGACCGGTCTTCAGGCTCACTTATCGGACAATGATTTAAGGTTGATCGTTGACGGTTACATCGCTCACTTCGATGAGATATTCCGATTAAAAGCCGTGGCCGCGAAAGCCGATGTTTTCCACCTCATCATCGGAACATGGATGTCCCCAGCCGAACGCTGTTTTATTTGGATGGCCGGTTTCCGCCCATCTGACCTTATCAAGGTTCGTCTTCTTCATCTTCAACATTATTGAAAATAATATATAACATTTTTTATACAACATTATTGTAAAATTAATGAAAATTAACGGAAACGTAATGGCCAAGACGAAAGTTTTAAGTACTAGAGAAAGTATATTAAGTCAAAACTAAAAGAGAAAATGGATGATGGGGTTTTGTGAAGATATTGGTGTCGCAAATGGATCTATTGACGGAGCAACAACTGATGGGAATATACAGCCTACAACACTCATCGCAACAAGCAGAGGAGGCTCTCTCGCAAGGCCTCGAACAACTTCAGCAATCTCTCATCGATACTCTCGCCGCCTCTCCTGTCATCGACGGTATGCAACAAATGGCCGTCGCTCTCGGCAAGATCTCTAACCTCGAAGGCTTTATCCGCCAGGTTCCAATTCTCACCTAATTTGCTTTTATATTTACGTTCATGTTTATGTTTAAAGAATGCAACATACTATTGCTTTTATGAAATACCTTTTGAAAGTTAAAAAAAAAAAACACTAACTTCAAAATTTTTTGAAAGCATATGATTTGCGTACATATATGTACAAATATATGGGCTGGCTAAATTTGTCTAATTAAAAACAAAAATATTTGATCAAATGTTGCTTTCACGTATTGTCTGTTTCTGGATTATGCCGATTGGCCATGTCTTTTCAATTCCTTTTTGTTTCCGCTATTTTTCTTCTATCATATAATAATATATGTTCTTTTGGTCTTGAATTTAATTATTCCAAGAGCCAAATTTCTTTCACCTATTTGTTTTTATATACTAAAAAAACAAAGAGAATATGTTAAAAGTATTCTCCATCTCTTTCAAATTTTTGTTTTGAACTCAAGAAACTGTATAAAAATATTTTATTGTTTTCAGACAATAGGATCAAATTAATTGATTATTTTTCATGTATCTGTTACAAGTTATTGACTTTGAAATAGCCATTAGCCCACCAAGTAAGTAGGTGCGCCATTATTATCTTCTTTATAATCCATATCAAAAGAATTGCTGAGTTTAAAATGTTAATTAAGTAAACTGTGATTTGCTAATTGAGGTTTTCTCATTTTATATTGTTAACTTAAATGAAGGCTGATAACTTGAGGCAGCAGACCGTTCACCAGCTGCGGCGGATCTTGACGGTTCGCCAAGCGGCACGGTGTTTTCTAGTCATCGGAGAGTACAACGGACGGCTCAGAGCTCTTAGCTCTCTTTGGTTGTCTCGTCCACGAGAGTAAGGCACATTTATAATGCATTTTTTTACATCTTATATTTATATAATGCTGACTTGATTTCGGGTCCCTATTTTTAATGTGAATAGGACGCTGATAAGTGATGAAACATCTTGCCAAACGACGACGGATTTGCAGATTGTTCAGTCATCGCGGAACCACTTCTCCAATTTCTGAATCGAAATGGAATCTTTATAACTAAATGGCCAAGTTTCTTTGTCTTAATTTCAATCATCGGTCACTCTATTTCCTTTTAAGCTGTACTAGAAAAGATAGAATCTTCTTTTCTCCCTTTTTTTTTTTTT
>OVAY01001204.1:0-33851 GCA_900406395.1 Kernera saxatilis | reverse complement strand
TATATATATATATATATATATATATATATATATATATATATATTTATATATTAAACAAAATACTTTAAAACTTTTTAAATGTAAATTTCTGTGAAAAATTTACCATTATGCGAATTGTGTAGAAATGTAGTTAATGTTGGTATCGGGTTTAGCACCCTTCACCTTAACCCGTCTTGACTTAATTTAACCCGAGAACTAAGCCCGCTAGCTCGGCCCAGACCCATTAAATCTGCCTCGTCACTAGTCTCCGAAGAAAAAGAAAAGATAGACTTGAATCTTGGAGATAAGGAAGTATCAACTCAAATCCAAGGAAAAATGAAAAGATCAAGATTATCCTCCAAAATAAAGGAAGAGATCAATTCAAGAACCTAAGGGGAAAATGAAACACATTTCCATATAAATAGAAACCTTTGAAGACCTATAGGATCATCTTCTACAACTTAGACACATCCACAAAAGAGCTCTCAGCTCTCTTTCTCTAAACACATTTTTTGTACTATGAACTACGAATGGCTTGANCAGCTCTCTTTCTCTAAACACATTTTTTGTACTATGAACTACGAATGGCTTGACCCTTTTCAAGGGTACGTAGGCAGCCTTTACAGGCACAACTATGATATTAATAAAATCAAACCAGTTCTTTCTCTTTCAATGTCGTCAAGCTCAAGACAATTGAAATCCTTCTTAAACCCACATAGAAGTTATCACTTGTGATAACCCTAGTATCAACATTGGCGCCGTCTGTGGGGATCGAACCCACGGCCACGGGATTAAAAGTCACTTGTGTTAAAAATTATTATTATGTTCACATAGATAATAATAATTTTGGAGTCTTCGATGTTGAACGATTTAGGGTTGGACACTGGTGGTACCGTTACTTTTGTTCGACCTGTTTCAAATCGGGTAAATGGTATTACAATTCTATTATCCACTGGGCACTGGTAAAGATCGACTATTAAAAATATCAATTTTTTTTCCGAATTACCCATCTTGTTAACTGCCTCGTATTGTGATATACAGCCTTTGACATAAAATTTTTGTTAAAGATCAGTTAAAATGTAATTAAGCGGGTAAGAATAACGGATTCGGTATTCAACATTTTTGGCTTTTTCTGCAGATTCGGTATACAAATAATTTATTTTATTACTCGTAAGAATCATATCGAATAATGGATATACCAAAATTTGATTGTACTCACCCATGCTCAGCTCTATTGAACATGGTTCAATATTGAGATAATTATAAGAAATACCACATTTTTAAAAAATCTTGTCTAATATACCACAATTGGGTTAACTTTATATGAAATACCACAAATCATGTGAAAAAAAATAAAAATAACATTTTACGTTGAAATTGGGATCCATGACTTGACAGGTGCAGAGATGCTCATGATTATTAATATTATGTTGAATTATATATATATACTTTTATTTACTGTCATTTACAAAGGATCAGAACAGCTCCAACACTTCTAGAAAAAATTAACACTCTGATGAACAAGAATTCGTTGGGATAAGAATCTGATGGACATGCATCAAATGGACAAATATCAGACGATCAAGCATCCGATGGACAAGCGTCTGATGACCAAACATCTGACGGATAAGTATCCGATGGACAAACGTTTATAAGAGAAGAATTCGATGGACATGATTTTGAAGCTAAAGTGGGACATGTTATAATGGACATAATTCTGATGGACAAAATTCTAATAGACAAAACTCTGACGGCCAAGAGCCCGATGTAGAAACAGATGTTAGTAGTTAAAGTTGGACCTGTTACGAAATGATATATCAAAAACTATCTCTGATACTAAGTTATTGAAAAGGCAAAAACATGATGACATAAAATAACTTAGAGGTTGTGGTAGTTTTCATAAGACTTTTTAAATTATGGTAGTTTTCATAAGTTAGTTATTCAATTGTGGTAGTTCTCGTGAAAAGCCCGTTCAATATTTGTTTAGTTTTTTTTTGTTATCTATTTAGTTAGTTTAATTGGCACACATCAGGAAAGTTTTCACATTGGAAAAAGCAACAACACAAACTAACTTAGAAGAAAGTTAGCAAATGTGTGATGAAAAATCAAAGATATTTCACTATTTTACAACAAGAAAGAGAACTGTTAAATTGGCCATAAACTTTTGTATAAGTTAAAATTTGAAGATTCTTTTATAAATAGGTTAAAATATAAAGTAATTGCAGAGAATATCTAATAAGTTAAGATTTAGGAAAATAGCAATGATACTTTTGGGACGATTTTATATTTTTCTGTTAGTTGTTACCGAACGAATAATATTTTCATGTCACATGTTGTTTTTTTCTGTATGGACCTCTAATTTGTGAAATAGAGGTAAGAGATGTGAAATAATTAGAGTGATATGTGCAGAGTTAGTGTTCAATGTGCTAAATTAGATGTGTACATTATTTCATAACTATGTAACCAAAATCTTTAACATATAAGTTACGATATTCAATCCCAACTAGCTAGTACTAGTTGTCCTAAGACATTACATTCAACATCCAGAGATTTATGCGATTATCTAAGCAAATACAGCCAGAACTCAATGACCACCAATCATTTGTGTCTCTACTCAACTCTTTTAGTTCTCACAATGAGATTTATGCGATTATTAGTGAGCTTTGGGTGGTTTCAATCTATTTCTTTTGTTTTTGTTCCACCAAAGGCCAATGTTATGGTTAATTAAAAAAAAAAGTATGGTTAGTTCTCTTGCGAAAAGAGTACTTTTGGCCCTCGACAACTCTGTTACAGTTTCGTAATCTCTAAATTCAAATTTGTGACTGAAAAAATAACCAAAAAAAACCATTAGCAAGTTTGTGGGTAAAAATCCAAAGATTGGAGAGCAAGATTTGGACATCAATTAAACCAAGTTTAACTCCACTTGCAAACCACTCTTAAAACGCCGTACCCAACCCGGACAGAGAAGTACAGAACTTCCACGGTTTAACAAAAAAAAATTGAAAAAAAAACAAATGTTTTTAAAACCGAACTGGTCCGACCGAGTCGATATCCAATCTGGTTTTCAAAACATTGCAAAAAATACCGTTTGTTACATCAATAAAACACTATATTTAAAAAAAAAAAAAAGCGATCGTTAAGGCAGTTATGATACAAGATATTTAAAGGATTTATTATTAAATATTCTCCATGTTCCAAAAGGTTAATCATTTCGTTAAATTAGTTAAAAGTATATTAGCGTAGCAAACACACCAATCAAAATGGAAGATTTCAGGTTCTTGTGGTCAGGTGGTAAGGGGACGGACCTGGGACACCAACACGTTTCAGGTTCGATCCATCTGCTGCGTGAAACTACAACACATTGTTCCTGGACACCAATACGGATATGGGCCCCTGCTTTCCGGCCCATTTGCATATCAGGAGAGATGATCTATCTGTGGGCTGCACCTCCTCCAAGGGATTAGTCTAGGCCCCTCCATAAGTCTAGGATTTATCCTTGAATTATCAAAAAAAAAAAAAATGGAAGATTTCTAAAAGACGCTACGCGTTAATTGGGAAAGATTACGCCGAGTATTTAGGCTGATCACGAATTACTATAATTAACCGTGTGATTAGTTGTTAATCAATTATAAATAGCAGCTCTTATTGTCCTTAAAGCATTCGTTTCCAAATACCTTTCTCTCTCTCAAAATTCTTAACATTCCACAGACTAGAGCTGTAGTGAAAACTATAAATTCAAAATTTGGACATCTTAACTCCACTTGGGATGATTTAAAAACTAAGAATTGGAAACCATAAATTTGCAGTTTATCAAAAATAAAAAAGGGCCATTTAGACATCAATAAAACATAATGTTTTAAAAATCGGACTGGACATTGATTCGGTATCATTATTGGATGACTAATCGGACTGGTTCAGTTGATCAAACCGGGTTCTTGAATGATACTCTTTTTTTACATGTATATTTGAGAATAAGAAAAATACACAATATTAAACTTAAAGAACACGAAAATAACATTAATTTTGTGAATTGGCTTTTTGTATAGAACCGAATCACCGATTTTACAAGTTTTTTGCCAGTTTAACTCGAATCCAGGTTTTGAGTTAATCCGAACTCGATTAGATAAACGATTTCCGGTCGGATCGCCCATTCAGTTTGGTTTTTAAAACATAGTTCTAAAAATGCGATCTTTAATATAGGCAATTATGATACAAGAGGTTTCAAGATTTTTCATTAAATATTCCATTTCCAAAAAGTTAAATTCTTTTGTTAAATTAGTTAAACGTATATTAGCCTCGCAAACACACCAATCAAACTAGAAGATTCAAAAGACGCTATGCGCGTTAATTGGGAAAGAGTACGCCGAGTGTTTAGGCCAATCACTAATTACTATAATTAATTGTGTGATTAATTGTTAATCAATTATAAATAGCAGCTCCAAACCTAAAAGCATTCGTTCCCTATTCCTTTCTCTCTCTCTCAGAATTCCGATGGCGAAGAAGCATCATCCTCAACCTTCCACCAATGGCATCTTCAAGCAAGTTTGAATGAGGAGACAAAGAAGAAGATCAAAAGAAGTGTAAAGTGTTTGAGGTCAAAGAAATTGAATATTTGCTGCACATGTTTAGACTCAAAACACTTTTGACTTCTTCTGAAACTTTTTCTTCGTTGCTTGTTCATCTTTATCATAATTTCTTCTTTAATCTTATCCTATGACTCTCTCTTTTTGACATCTTATGACTCTGTATTGGTTTGTTGCTTAAAAAACAACATGGAAGGATACACAACAGAAACAAATATCTGAATCGGAAAACCAATAAACTATAGAAAATGAAATATCACTAAAGCATTGTGTAAATGGAAGCTACATCAAATTGGTATAAGCATATTTTATAAAACAGAACTCCATTGATAGTAGTATACCTTTAAATTAAGGGATTAAACAAAAAAAAACTCATAACTATGTAACCAAATCTTTGAACACAATTTAAGATCTTCAATCCCAACTAAAAACTAGTCCTAAGACATATACAAACCAAAACACCAAGGAAAGAGACCAACGAACTGCTTCCTCTTCCTGGTTTCCAGGTTTTGGACACTCTTCGTAGATGACCAAAGCTATCTTTAAATGTCGACATCTTCAAAAAAGGTAAGAGGAAGCTCTGGCGATACAGGCATAGTAGCCACACATTTGAACTGTGTTGGAACCAAAACAGAGAGAAACATGTAAATCTCAAGAACATTGTGTTCTTCACATTTCAACTCAAAATCATTTCATAGTTGTTAATTAGTTACCTTATGCTGCTTGTATTTATCTCTTATAGCTTGTAAAGCTCCTCCTTTTCTGCTCAGATACAAGTCATGTATCATACCTACACATTCTTTCAGATCACCCGCTTTGTAGTTTGTGTATTCTTCTAACACTACACTCTGTTACATTCAACATCCACAGATTTAGTGTCTAAGATATAGTGGTGTATATAGAATTAGAACAAAAAAACCACGCTTTACCCAGGGATGTTGTTTTGGACGGATGATGAATCTGGCGAGAAATACCGCTGAAGCAGCCACAATAGACGGAAGAAACTTCAGACTGTTATAGTCTAACATGCTTAACTCTGAAAGATAGCTACAGAGGAACTCCATCTGCAAATGCGACATCTGAAATTGAAGAGAAAGACTTAGCAATTGATGCTCTATACTCTATACATTGCAAATGCCACAACTCGAGAAGAGCTTACTTTGAAATCTTCTTGTGCAACTCTTGTGAACCGTCTGCACAAAACCAACATAACCAGAAGCAAAATGAGACAATGAACTATACAACCAAAACTCAATGACCACCAAAAGCATCAGATTCTAACCTTAGAAACGTATTGCTTGTGGGGTTTCCTAATTCAAACTGCAGAGCAAGAAGTATATCAGCTTCCATCTTCACAATCTCTTGTTTTGTGTAAGTATTGTCTGTGATGTAACAAAAGTCTTCCACATTTGGAGGAGTTATCTCTTCATACTTCCTACAAAAGAGCATACATAAACAAAAAGCCCCCACAAAAGAGATGCAAACAAACAAATAGGAATGCGTAAAGATTGCTTACGAGGCAATAAGCATTGAAGAAACTCCCAAAAGCTGAAGCTTTTGCCTATTAACAGTCTTTACAGACAAGAATCTGTCAACGTAGGAGACAGCGAGGTAAAGAGTGTCCGAGAGAAGTTTGTACTCTTCAGCAACTTCCACTAACCAATCCACCAAAATTCCTCTCATATTAGGTGTTACATCTTTCTGAATCTTCTCAATATAATCAATCAAAGGCCTTGATTTTGCCTTCCCCTGAAAATTTTCACACAAAACAGAATTTGCAATCTCAAATTACAAATCAGTGTCCACGAATTCAGCTATGTCTAAATCACATGAGGCCCAAATCGAATTGCGAATAGAGAAAACTAGAGATGCCTCAGGAATCGCTATAACACATGAAACACCTTGATTTGGCCTTCCCCAGAAAATTTTCACACAAAATCCTATTTGCAATCTCAAATTACAAATCAATGTCCACGAATCCAGCAAATACTCTACGCTATGTCTAATTCACATGAGACCCAGATCGAATTGCGAACAGAGAAAACTAAAGACGCCTCAGGAATCGCTATAACACATGAAACCCAAATCGAATTGCAAATCCAGAAAACAAGAGATACCTCACGAATCACTATAACACATGAAACCCAGATGATATTGCGAATCGAGAAAACTAGAGATGCTTATTATACCTCCATTTGACGGAGATACTCGAAGATTCCGGTAACATAAGGAGCACACATCTGAGGATCATCAGATCTAGTGTCAATATCAGAATTTGGTTCCTTTAGCGTTTCTGCGACTTTCGAGATTGCCTTCTTCTTCTGCGGCTTCGTCGGAACCCTTACGGCTTTTCGTGGATTCTTCGATTCTCTTTCCAGATCGGGAATCGCCGAGACGTTGGACAAGTTCGGAAGCTCCCCGAGGACTACTCTCTTCTTGCTGAGACGCTCATCGTCTGTAATCGCCGCCATGGCAGCTTTTCGTTTCGTCGCTGCCCTCGTCATCCTAACGCAGTTCTCCTTCTCGTCGGCCATGGATTCAGGAGATAGAAAGAGGAAAGTAACGAGAGAGATGGAGTCTGAGATTGAGATGGAGATTGAGAATGAGATTGAGATGGAGATTGATTGAAAGAGAAAGAATGAGAGAAAGGGGAAGAAAAAGGGAAGAAGAAGCAAAGCAAAGCGCCATTTCTGAGAAATTTCGAATAAACATTGAATTGGCGCTCTCTCTGTGTATTTTTTCTTTTTCGAAATTTTGAGGTTTTGAGAAGTTTAAATTTTTGGGTCTTTACGAAAAATCAGCCGAATTTTTGTTGGCGGGATGTTTCGGTTTTTCTCATTTTTACCCTTCAAAAATTTCATATCTTTTTCTGTTTGACCCAATTATTCAACTAATTCAATAAAAACGCTATTTTAATCATCAAATTATATATTGAAATTATATAATTTAACATCAATGAAAACGTAATTTATAATTATAAATTTAGATTTAAAATTACAATTTGAATGGATAAAAATAAAATATTAAATAAGTATAAGCTTTCATAGTGTGTGGTTTTATAAATTTTTGGTGTACGGCGGAAAAAAAAATTATTTTGGTTCAACATTGTAAAATCCGCATAAATTTTAACTTAAACTTGAGTTTGGATCAAGTTCAATTTATTTTATGAATTTGAATCATGTTTTTTATTTTCTTCTAATTAATTTTTAAAAAAAATAATTATCATATACACGAAAGAGAAACCATCACATAGTCACACATATAGACTATAAAAATATATCGTTAACTACACGAAATATTGCCATCACGTAAGGATAGCTTTGTCAAATGGGTCGAATCTGCCCATCACGACTCGTCCCGCAGCAGATTTTAATTTTTTTTACCCGCAAAATTGATGAATCAAAAATTATAGATCCGCATCCGCCCCGCTTAAATCCACGAGTTCCGCAGGTTACCCGCAAAGAATACAAAAAAAAAAAAATTAATTTGCGGGTACCCACGAACCCGCTATTCTAAATATCTAAACTCGCATCGTCCTACTTCTACATACTCCGATCCGCACCCGCTCCGCTTATTTGATTTTTGAAAATTGTTCGATCTGCATCCTCCCGGGTCAAGCGGAACGGGAATCGCATATTATAACTCATATTGACAGGGATGCATAAGAACATGTCCGAACAAATATAAGGCATGTGCATAATACTATAACCATATATTCCGTTATCATCTCGTTGAACGGCTCGACGGATTCTATTATCGAACATTGAAACTTGTTTGGACCCGATCAGAATCCGACCCGCTCAAATTTTAACCACAACAATTTAAATTCGGTTCAAACCCGACCTGACTCGACATAAAAGTCCAACCCTACATAATAATATGCATATGTGACTATGTGATGGCTTCTCTTTTGTATAGTTGCCATTTTTCCTAGTGTTTACCCAAGGTTTTCGGCTTATTTAGATAAAAANCTTATTTAGATAAAAACCAAAAAAAAAAAAAAAACTATTGTAGTTTTTTAGTTGAAATGGATAGTCATATTATATGGATTCTATTTCGTGAAGTCAACTTTAAGTCAACGGTAACACCTTACCCAACTCCTTAAAACGACACCGTACCAAATCCCTCCTCTTATTTTTTTTTATTTTATTTTTCGCCAATCCCTGCTCTTTATTATCACCCAGAAATTTTCAAAATCCCTAAAAAAAAAAACATTTCAAACAAAAATTAAACTCAGAAAATGGCGGAATCCGAGACGATCACCACCACTTTCTCTGAATCCGAGAACTCCGCTGCATTGCCGGCGACGAAAATCCCAAAGTCCGAGGAGGCGGAGACGAAACCGGGAGGCATTTCGCTCCGGATCTGGCCGCCGTCTCAGAAAACTCGCGACGCCGTCGTTAACCGCCTGATCGAGTCACTATCCACTGAATCCATCTTCTCTAAGAGATACGGAACAACTCTTCAGTCCGAGGAGGCTCTAACCGTCGCGAAATCCATCGAGGAGGAAGCTTACGGCGTCGCTTCTGCCGTCGTGTTGGGTGGTGGTGATGATGATGGGATCGAGATTCTTAAGGCTTATTCCAAAGAGATTAGCAAGCTTATGCTTGATTCTGTAAAATCTCGTCCTGTAGCTTCCCAAACTCCATTCGCGGCTGATTCGAACGCTGATTTAACCGAGGATGTCAAAGAAGAAGATGAAGAGCCTGTGGATTCGGTGAAAGCTTGAGGATTGAAATTCGGTTCTTCTCTTATCTCTCTAACTATCCTTCTTTGGGTGTTTTCTTTGCTAGATTCGTATTGAGATGAAGATTCTCAGAGTTCTTGTAGCGATTTTGTGGATTTCTTCGTTGTTGTTGTCTGATTCTGGACAATTTTGCAACTCCATTAAGCATTTTTCCCTTTTCGTTAATTGGATGATTTTTGCTTGCTTAATCGTGATTAAGTCGTTAATTCATCTGTATTTTTGATGCATTCAGTGTATATTTTAGTTGGAGAAGATCACATGAATCTAACCATTAGAGAAATTAGAAACAGTTGTTTCATTCTATAGTGAGAGATAGCTTTAGTATATTGCGGGAAAAATGGTTTATTTCAATCTGAATTTTTTGCGCAGTGCGAAATCATTCACAAACAAAGATTCAGTGCCTTTTTCAACTTCAACGATAAAAAAATTTAAATTATCTACCTAAACTTTATGATATGAGCCAAAACCAACATTAACATTAGTCAACTGTTAAGTTGGCTGACTTATCTAATATGTATACATTAAACTGATGAGGTGGCAGTCATTTTTATCCAAAATATTTAAAAAAATTTCAAACATCAAAAAAAAATATTTAAAATTAGATTTAAAATTTATGATTAATAAATAAAAATTAATCTAAATATAATAAATCACAAGTCAATTCACAAAAAACTACTACTCTCTCTTTCCGACACGTGTTATACGTCTCAAATTCTCTACTTTTATTTGTTTTTTGTAAAAATTCACTTATTATTAGAAAGAAAAAGTTTTACACTTTCTAGGATTTTTTTTTTCTTTCACATGTTCACCCACTATCCCCATCTCTTATCTGCAAGTATGAATTTCAGTTTTAGAAAACACAAGTTATTTCACAAATAATTGCAGCTTTCTCCATCTAACACATCTAACATGTAAACTTTTTCCATGTGTCATAACCACACATTTTATTCTAATTAAAATTTATTAAATCTTAAATTGTTTATTTATTTTTCTTAAATTGTTAATTTTTTTTTGTTTTGAATTGATCTAAAATCGCCTAGATTTTGATTCTCTTCACCCACAAAATCTTACGATTTCAAATTACTTTAAAAATTAATATATTGCTGTGGGATTTAAAAGATTTCATAAAAAGAAAATCCTTCAGATTTCAGAATACTATTAAGATCCTCTTTTAAATTTGTTTTATTTGGAACCTTCATATTTCTAAATTTGTTATTAAAAGTTGTAAAACATATTGTTCTGAATTTTATCATGTGCATTGCACGGGCTCCATACTAGTATATTATATTTGTGATGTAAGAATTAAGAAATATATGATAAAATGTAAAAAATAATAAATCAACAAAAAAATACGAATGATATACATCAAACTTTTTTTTCGTTAATGTAATGGAATATATCAGGCAAAATAAAACCCAAACGAGCCCAGTCCAGCTAATTACAAACCCTGAATCAAACCCAAAAATCTGAGATACATGAAAAACCATTCATACAGCGAAAGAGAACAAACTTAGACAGAGGCATACAATCTCTCACTCACAAATATATTATCAAACCAAAAAGAGTGTTCAATAGCTACGTAAGACTGGAAACGATCTTGATTCACCACATTTTGAACAATGAGAGATGCCCCTCTGTTTGTCTGCATTTTGATTTGAATACCAATTTGTTTGATTTTCATATAGACAAACAGAAGGACATCTCTTATTGCTCAAAGTGTAGTGAATCAAGATCGTCTTCAGTCTTATTATGTAGCTATAGAACACTCTTTTTGGTTTGATAATATGTTTGTTAGTGAGAGATTGTATGTCTCTGTCTAAATTTGTTCTATTTCGCTGTATGAATGGGTTTTCATATGTCTCAGATTTTTGGGTTTGATTCAGGGTTTGTAATTGGTTGGACTGGACTCGTTTATGGTTTTTTTTGCCTCATATATGCCATCACATAGACGGAAAAAAATTTTGATGTATCTCATTCGTAATTTTTTGTTGATTTATTAATTTTTTATATTTTATCGTATATTTCTTAATTTTTACGTCACAAATATAACATACATTTTTTTTATTAATCATAAATTTTAAATCTAATTTTAAATTTTTGTTTTAGATCTTTTTAAAAAATTAGAATTTTTTAGAATTTTTTGAAATTTTTTGAATAAAAATGACTGCCACCTCATCAGTTTAATGCACACATGTCAGATGAATCAGCCAACTTAACAGTTGACTAACGTTAATGTTGGTTTTGGCTCAGTTCATAAAGTTTGGGTAAATAATTTGAATTTTTGGTAGTTGAGGTTGAAAAAGGCACTGCATCTTTGTTTGTGAATGATTTCGCACTGCGCCAAAAGTTCATGTTGAAATAGGCCTTTTTCCTGTATATTGCGTCATTGTTCTCTCTAATCTTGTCTCGATCTTTTCTTTGTCAATCTATAAGAGTTTTTTGTGTTATTCGTTTTGTGTTAGAAGCCTTGAGGAATCTAAATCTAAAAATCAAAAACCAAAATCTAAAAATCAAAAACCATGCAAACAATCACTACCTAAGTTTTGGATTATGTTAGGTAACTCATAAACTCTTATAATTTTTGAAGTTTGATATTTTTACTTGGATTTTTGACATGGGTTGTTCTTGTTCATGTGCATTGGGCAGTTAAAATGTTTTTTTTTTAATTGGAAGTTGGAACTTAGAAGAAATCAGCTTTTGATTCATTTGTTTTGTACTAAAGTGTTATCATTGTCTTTTTAGAAATTTGAAAAGTGACTTTTGGACCCTTGATTTGTCCGACTCCATTGTCTTTATTGGTTTTTGGAGATTTAAAAGAGTTTGATTTTGAACTCCATTTTTCTTTTAAGAAAAAATGAACTTCAAACTTTGAAGTCTTGATCTCGTCACCAAAATATTACTCCTTCAATTCTATTATATAAAATATTTTAGTTAAAAGCATGAAGTTTAATAATACATAAATTTTAATTTTTTTAATGTAAAAACATCATTTAATATACATAACTAAACATAAAATCAACTAATAAAAAAAGATATTGCAGAATACAAATGGTCATAAAACATTAAATTAAATTAACTTTTGTATAGAGACTTGAACAAATCAAACAAAAATTCTTAAATATCTTATGTAATGAAACATAGGAGTATCTTCTTTTTTTTTAAAAAAGAATAGGAGTATCTTTTTACCAAGTGTATATGGTCGTTGATAATTTCCTGAGGAAACAATCTCTAGAAACCAGGGTTTAGACCTTATTTGAGGTAGATCATTTGCGTATGGGGTTCTACCAAAAGGGTTGGCACAATTCCCATCCTGCTCCGTTCCGTTTCGTCCCGTTATATATCCGTTCCAAAATTCCTAATCCATTTAAATAAATATTCTCATATGGGACAAATATTTAATTTCCGAACGGGAACGGGACGGGACGGAGACAGACACGTGAATTCCCAAAGTCTCGTTTGTCCCAAACACAAATATTAACATATATTATATATAATTATACATATTTGTCACGGATAGTAATATTTATAGTTTTGAATATTACATAATTTTAAGCATTAACTTTTAAATATTTTTGTAAGTTTTAAATCTATTATTAACTAGCTACTGTTTTGTTGTGTTTTTTAATAGAACTTTAGTTTAGTTTAGATAGAATATAAGTGGAAACATATCGTAATATTAACTCCACAATGCAGAGCAATCTGTGGATTTGAAAGAAACAAGCTCTGAGGAAGTATCATAACCAACCAACCAATTGTTCTGTGCTCTGTTCCCAAAGACTCCATCTTGTGTCGGACCACCGCACATTATCGTCACACAATACACTCCTTCTCCCATATTCATGTACATATTGTACCTATCCAAGACGAGATCCGCACCGCCCGAGAAATGCATCGTGATCACCGGAAATATCTCTATGGTGTTCGATTTATAGCAAAGCATTTCGGGCGAGAAAGCTGTTGATCGCTCCGCGGTCACGGCATTGGCCACAGCATCCTTCACTTTGTTGCAGTAGCTCTCGGGAAAGTAGGTGTAAGTGGCTCCAGAGTCTATGAACATGTTCCCGTCCACGGCGTGAAACGGTGTCCCCAATGTCTCAACGCGGGTCTCCCCAACACTGACCGCGTCTAGGTTTAGGTAATAGAGATCGGGTTCGTCCTTCTTTCTAAACATATTGGTTGCTACAGTTCCATCTCCTGCCACAATAGCGTTTTCTCCAAAGTTGATCTTACTAGTTCCTTCACCGGAGAAGCAGTAAGAGAAAAGGCCTAGGAATCTATCTCCCATCTGAGAAATGAACGATCTAGGTCCCCAACTTAGACCAACTATGCCCGAAGCAGTCGGGCTTACCTTTGTGTTGTTGTTGCCACAACCAATGAAGGTTTCAGCCAACACAAAGGGTTGGCCTGAAGTGGATTTGATCGTCACTGTCTCGGACGCTAACGTTCCCTTGGAATAGCTTTGGTCTGCGTAGATAACCTCGTAAGGACAAGAGTGGTCAGGGCCGTCGCATCTTTGGGCTTTGTAGGTTGAGGATTTCGAAGGGTCGAATATAGGAGCTTGTTGGTCGTAGCAGTTAAGACAAGGCAGACATTGTGTCCATATGAGGTCGCTTCCCGTGTCTAAGACAGCTTCGATCTCGAAAGGAGGAGTACCGATTTGTAGCTTCATTAGATACTCGGCGGTATCGAAGACGGTATCGGCGTAAGGAGATGATCGGGGCTGATCATCAGTTTTAGGCAGTCGAGAAGAAGATGATATAGTGCGACGTTGGACTAAGTCGATGGTTATGCCATTAGGTGATGATGAGGAAGTGGCGGTAATTAAGAGAAGAGATGTAATGAGTTGAAGAGAGAGAGCCATGATCATTGACTTCAATGCAAGAGAGATGGTGATCGAATAATACTTTTGGTTTTGAGACCTAATGCAATGTCTTCGTTCATGCACATATTTATACATTTTGGATTAATTGTCGTAGTTGTTAATTGTCTTGTTTGGTCAACTTAGTCCAATTTTGTTATTTCCATTATGGTGTTGTAATCTACGAAAATTTACGTTTTGTTACTATACGTTTTTGTAACAAACCTAAGAATTTATTATTTTTTAAAATGGGACATAGATGGAACATTTATTTATGTTCATGTTCCGTCCCGTCCCGTCCAATTCCGTTCCCGTTCCGAAATTAAAATGAGACATAGATGGAATATTTATTTTTGTTCCCGAAATTATGTCATGTTCCGTTTCTGTAAAATCTCGTCCCAAATTCTTTTTGTCCACCCTTTAGTTAACCATTAAAAATAATATAAAGGATGATATTAAGTTGATTATTTAAAAAAAAAAAAAAGATAGATATATTATGTGATATAAGAATTTCTACTACAAGTGAAAACATGATTCAAGATTCAAGTTTTGATTTTAACTACAGTCAATTATTTGTTTCCAAACATGTAATAGTAAATAATTGTATTTCTTAGACTTGGTCAACATGACATAATTGAATATATATGTTGTGATCTTCATCATAATTACAGTCAATTATATGTTTCCAAACATCTAATGGTAAATTATTATATTCCAATAACGTACCAAAACTATCGTATTTCTTAGGTTTGGTCAATGTAAAATAATTAAACTTCCATATTTATATGTTTTCATCATAACTACAGTCAATTATTTGTTTCCAAACATGTAATACTAAATAATTGTAAATAATCCCGATTTGATACCAAAAAAATATATAATATAATCTAGATTTGATACCAAAAAAAAATATTTGCTTCCGAACATGTAATAATAAATAATTGTATTTCTTAGGCTTGGTCACCTCATTACTCTATAAATATCCTTTATGTAGTCTCAGAATTTTTCAAGTCGATCAATATTCAGTATACAAGTAACTAAAATTTAAGAGAAAGGAAAATTAAAAAAATGGCCAAGGCTTCACTCGTCATCCCCATCATCTTTCTTGTGATGTTTGCCTTAGGTATACATATATTTTAAGGTTTATTCGTAAAGTTATGAGTAAGCACATGCATCAAATCTTGTAGACTTGTAAATTCATTGTGATGTTAGCCTTAGGTATACATTTACCTTTGTGGTTTACTCATAGCAATATTCAAAGATGTTCACGTAACTCTAACTGTAATTTTTAGTTTTGGCTTTATTCATTGGCAAAAATATTATATGTATATTGTACTTCAGTGTATTAATATCTCCCAAGTCTTAATATATTTTTGTTATAATGATTTTTTTTTTGGATATATAGTTGAGCAGAATATGGCATGTAACGCGCTTCTTGGCACATGCGACCATTGTCGAGGACAATGCAGCGTTTATGGAATCGGTGTAAAGTCCACATGTGACCGTCGCTATGAAGGTGGAAGATGTCTTTGCGAGTTTCCTTGTGCGGATGATAAGCCTCATATGTGATTCCATCAATATTTTGAAATGTTAAATTCTTCAAAATCCTAATTTGAATGTCATGTTGCTGTCGTCTTTCATAATAATTTAAAGAAATATTTACCGAAGGAACCTTTGATATCAATAAAGTTTGTAGAACACAAAGCTAGTTATAATTTTCCTCGTAACAAATCGAGTTTTGTCTCACAAAATCAAACCATAAAGTTTGAAGTCTAAAACTGAAGTCTCATTGAATTACAGTTTTACAAAACGGAACTTTGTTTATTTCTTATGTTGTGAAACCAACCCTTATTTAAATTACCATCCCAAGACCACATATGTGGAACAAAATTCACTGATTCATATTCGTAGATAGACTGTGACTTTTTCTTCAACTATCACCAAACTTCAACTTCTCCTCCAAACTAGTTAAGTAATCTCTTGAAATTTTATAATTTCTGTTATGCAAATAGATATTTCTATACATATAAACATATAAAAAACCTTATCTCTTTTCTTCATGAACCTAAAAAAAAAATCATATCGAACCTCCCCCCAAAAGATGATTACACGCCCTCTTCCAACCTAACCCGATTGATCATCACCCGGATCCATCTCGGATCAGCTAAAGTAATAACAATGACAAGGGCCTATGAATCAGAAGAGTACTTTAGGCCCGGACCCGGATCAGGATCCAGTATTGGATTACCGGGTTTCAATATTTACGGTATTTCTAAGCTCACAACTATGTTTAAAATATTTTAAGCTTTTACAATTTTTTAACTAAAAATAGGTCAAGATTTTCAAAAAAAAAAATTCAATTTATGTTAGAAAATCTTTAAAAACAGGTTTAAATATTTAAAATTATCATTATTTTAACCTAAAGGGTCCAAAAAAAATTTTTGGTCCTAAGGTCCCAAATATATTGGACCGGAATTTGTATCAATTATATATATTTTCCATTTAAAATAAAATCAAACATTTACATGCAATGGATGGATAAAACTAGATAGTAACTTCCTGTTACGCGTTAGATCTCCTTGAACGACTCATTCCAACAAAAACTTTCGATTTACACATTTAAAATAAATCTAACAAAACAAACAATAAAAATAAAAAATAAAAAAAAAATCGGAAAAGAGATCAAAATAGAAGAAGTCGTAATTGTTGATCAGTGACCACGTCCTCTTCTGCTTGGCCCAGAAGCTAACCGGAAACCATAGCTCCTCATCAAAGATCGTTGACTGCTCGAGCTTTTCTTCACCTTGATCATGGCCACCACCGATTGATCTTGGCCGTTGATATCTCGCAACGGCTTCGATCTTAGGGCTCTGCAATCAACTCTCCCAAACATCAAAGAAGAGCCCACCAATAACAAGATCATACACATCACAAACACATTAATCTTCTTCTCCATTTTTTTAATCTTTTTTCTTGCATTCACTTCTATCTCTATCTTCTTCTTCTCCTTCTCTCTATTCTTGTTCTTTTTCTCTTTGAGATTAAGAAGAATGGGTTCGTGTTTTTGTGTATAAATATGCGTTTGTGTGTGTGTGTGTGCGTGTGTAAGCAAAGAGCATTAATTCTTGACCAAGAATGTTGGACTCTCTCTCATCTTGTTATCGCGTTTTTACATATATTTATTTAATTGGGTTTTTTTTTCAGGTTCAATATTTTATTATTTATATAAGTGATGTGTATTCATATTACTAGTGAATATATGAATAAGATTTTCCAAACTACCTGCTTCTCCACAAGAGATGTTGTTGAACTCTATGACTTTTATAAAAAGGTTGAAAAAAACATTTGTTTATAAGAAAAATTAAAAAGGTAACAGTTGAACAAAATAGTTAGTAAACGTTGTAAAAAGTGGAATTTGTATTGGTTAGTAGGAGACCAATAGGTTTTCTTATTGAAGAAACAACAATTCTTTCTTTAGTTTGAGCTGTCAAATTTTGACTTTTATCGTAGTTAACACGGTGTGAAGTCATCAGACCACAAATATGTTATATGAGGGGCAAAAAGGGAAAATCCTAACGGTGGAATTTTAGTTTGCTGACGAGTGATGACGCGAGCACATGATTCATGATATGCCAAGGTTATGGCGGGTGTCGTGTAGTGGCCCTATCGCTGAATAGGTTCCAATTCATCTTTGATTCGGAACATGACCTAGCAAGAGTTTTAGATGCTGGCTTTTGGACTTATGATGATTGGGGTATGGTTTGGGAGAGATGGGTGGAGAATCCGCCATATGATTATTTTACGAAGATTCCGATATGGATTCGGCTGCAGAACATCCCGGTGACCTAGAATGATACAGAAAAAATTAGCATGATCTCTACGCAAAAATGATACGTACAAATCGAGTAATTTTTGTAGGAGACCTCATAACATTTAACACGGAACGCTTCTTATGGCCTTCCCACTCGACTTCCACTAGCTTCACTTCGGTTAACCAACTCCTCCATCAAAGAAATTCTTTTTTCCATATCTAGCCCAATGATGGGCCCGAAATTTGCAAATTTCTCCTTCTTTCCTGGGCCATAAGAGGTAAAGATTGCTCTTGATTATGGCCCAAATCAAAGACACCACCGATTTTTGAATAGCCGTCCATGTCTTCCTTTAGCCTAACCAAAAGAACATTTGATACCATTTTCACACGTAACGCAATGATAAATATTTGATAGTTACTGTAATTAACCAATGTATTATCGTGAGTTATTGTGTTCGTACATTTATCTACAAAATTATGTATTTCTAATTTAATACTATATGAATTTAGGCGGGGTATAATTCAGATTGGGTCATCCGATTCTATCTATATTCGATCCAAATTAGCTTTCGGATAGCAGTAACATAAATTTTATGGTTGGATCAAAATAATTTATTCTAACGGTAAGAGTATATATCTGTTAATTATCCAGATATCAAACTATTAAGTATAATTTTAAAAGTTTTCAAAATTATCTAATACTTTTTAAAAAAAAATTCAAAATTTACATGTAATTACCTGAAAGCCCGAACCTAAATCTGACTTTTACCTGATCTAGTGAAAGTTAGGGTTTAAAAACACATGAATTATCTGTTGCCCACATTACTTCACACGTCTTTTAAGAGGATACTGAATGACAATTTTTGTGGAAACGTTTTCTATTTTTATGTTATGCGAAGGATGGAGCAAATATTTCTACAAAAATAAAAATAACCTTGATTAAAGCAGAGTAATATTTTTTTTATTGTTGTTTACCTTTGATCATCTTTTAGTATAGACATATTTGTGTTAAAAGTTTAAGCTTCTGTCCTTTATTATTTTAAAGAAGTAATTCTAATCATCTTACCTCGTTATGTCTTGTGGTGGATCTCTTATAATGTTTTACAATAATAATTACTTTTGCATTTGAATTAAGTACTATTATCCTAATAGAAAAAATTTCATTTTGAATTTATATTATAGATACAGATGTGAAGGTATATGCAGTTATTTCTCCACTCCATGGCAACTTGAAAGCAATTTGTTGCACGTGATTTGTGATCTATAACACGCAACTAAATTTGTTGATGGGCATATTCTGCAATTTGTTGGATCATATGAATAAATAATAAGATGGGCTTGGAATAATTTCAACACAAAATAAAAGATGACCACTTGTAAGTTCCCAATTTTACATCTCTCTTTGGATCTGACATTTATCATATATGGAAAAATCCAGAGAAATGTGAGGACTGAAGTATTGCAAGTGGACTTTATGATAAGATACAATTATTTATAGTTTTTGATCAAAATAACCAAATAATTCCTTCAACGTTTATTGTTTTTGTTATTATATTGTGGATCATTGGATCTTGCGGTGGAAAGGGGGATGGACGTGATTTTTTTTTTTTGTGATTTTCTTTTCAATTATATAAATATTCCCTTTTTGTCTCTATTGATTTTTTTTTTTACATGTGAGTTTTGTTACTTGCATGATAAGAGCTTTCATGACAATATATATACTATAAATCATGTAAATAAATTAGTTCTATTTTTTCTTCTATAAGTTGGGAATAGGCATTTACGCAAACACATTATTGGATATTGACGTCACACGAACATGCTCTACTTTAATTTGTATTTTTTTTTTTTATAACTCAGGAGTAAATCCCAGATTTATAGAAGGACCAGACTAATCCCTTGGAGGAGGTGCAGCTCACAGATAGATTTACTCTCCGAATATGCAAATGGGTCTGAAAGCAGAGATTCATATCCGTGTAGGTATTTAGGAACAATGTGTTATAATTTTACGCAGTAGGTGGATCGAACCTGAAACATATTAGTGTTCCAAACTCCGTTCTCTTATCATCTGACCACAAAATCCCGGACACTTTAATTTGTATCTTCAAAATTAAAATTTCTGAAACCTTTTTTTTTTCTTTTTCTGAAACCTTTTTTTCCGCGCATGAATCTACGCATACCGCAAATGTCAAGTGCCTAGAAGAACGATTTGATATTATTGAAATGTTTTTCAATATATGTCATTTAAATTTAATGAAAACGCAATTAGTTAAAATTAAAAAAAAAAAATTGAAAAAGATGAGTCAAAGCCAAGACATGCAACTATTAGACCATATATCTCGGAAGGTACTGTTCATGCTATGACATTCTCACATCTTGTACATAGATATATATATGTGTATATATGAGATACTAGTATCTAAGTTATTTTTGTTGATAGTGATTTTCTGGTTATCAATGAAGTCCATGATACGTATATACCACGTAAAAGCCATATCGTGACGAGGCCGACGAGCTATGTGATGTTTGAAGTCAATATGTGATCTTCATGATCGATTATAATATTTATATTTAAAACCTAAATAACCAAAATTTTATAAGTGTTCCTTTTTGTTCATCTTCAACTTTGATTAGTGATAATTTTAGTTTATAATTTTTAAGGACAAGTGAATTTGGAAGAATTAAGAGAAAATAAAAAAGCAAGTCTGAATTTTTGTTTTTAAATATGAAATCATTTTATTTTAAATTGTGCAAAGAATCAAGAAAATATCACCTTCGTTCTCATTTTTTTTCTGAGATAGGCCGAGTCACCAGTTGAAGTTTAAATATTTTGTAAATAAACTGTTTGTCCGGCAAATATTTAAATTTTAAAAATTTATCATCATTCGTAAGCGATAAAGTCTCACTGTATCTCTTCTCCACGCCAAAGAAAGTTTCTTTGTCTTCAGTTTTTTAATTCTTTTTTATAATGTAGCTTCGTATTCTTTTTTTTTTTGATGTAAATTACTAAATTATAATATTTTCATGCGGCCATATTATATTTATATGTATCTAATGTTTTAGTGGCCCCATAAGAATATTTTTCCAAATGTTACAAGCGATGACGCGAACTAATCAAAACATTAATGTAACACATATCTAAGTACATTGTATACAAATAAATTAAATTTTAGTATTTTATTTTCAGAAGGAATCATAATAATAGAGAACCAATAATGTGAAACTAAAAACTTTTCGGTATCATAACAAAATCCAGAGAATCTTGTTGTTTGGCAAAAAAAAAAAAGATAATCTTGTTTCGAAATCCTATCCACGCGCTAGCGCGTGAGATTAGAACCATCCTTTCACGTGCTCCAATTTGGCTGGACTTTTGATATATTTTCTATTCTTCGCCTCAAATCACACCTATCCGCTTGGCACTTCTGAGTTGTCTCTTCCAATATTTTTTGTCTTAACCAATAATAATTGACTCTTTACCACTATTTTTACATTTTCATTTTCACCCTACTACTTCTCACTTATTTCTTTAACCCCCTCGTTCTTTTTAATTATGTCCACTTAGCCCCATAAAAAAACTTATAGTAGCCAATCCGGTTTACCGTATAGTTTTGGTTCGATTCGATTCAGTTTTTGTTTTTATTTTCGGTTTTATAAAACCTAAAACTACAGAAAACCATTTGTAGTTTTGTTTGGGTTCTATTTGACGCAATTCGGTTTAGTTTTTGTTAAATGAATAATTTAAAAATATAACTAAATAATCATTTATTTAACTATTATAGTTATTTACTACGATTATATCTGTTTTTAAAACATACATATGATGAGTATCTGTTTTTAAAACATACATATGATGAGTAACATAAAATTTTAATGATTATACAAATCGGTCCGGTCCGGTTTGGTTACAAAAAAATGTTTGGTTTGGGTTTGATCGGTTTTCTTTTCCCATTATGAAAAACAAAAAGCCCTTATTTTTTTTATTTTTGAAAAGTGGACAAAAGTAATTAATAATTAATAATGACGTTAGTGGAAATTTTTGTTTAATAATAATGACGCTTTACTGAATTTCTCCTTTATATACACCCTCATCAATCTCTTTGTCAATCATCTCAATTGTCTTCTTCATCTTCTTCTTTCTTGTGTCTTCTTCATCTTCTTCTTTCTCTGAAAAAAACCTCAAACAATGGGATTCGTTAAGTTAACTATCCTTCTCCTAGCGATGATCGGAGTTTCGTACGCCGTCGACATGTCGATCATCTCATACGACGAGAACCACCACATCTCCGCCGCCGTCAACGGCCGTAGCGACGCCGAGGTTGCCAAAATCTACGAGGCGTGGATGGTGAAACACGGCAAGAAATCGCAGAGCAACGGTCTCCTCGGTGAGGACCAGAGATTCGAGATCTTCAAAGACAATCTCCGTTTCATCGACGAGCACAACACCAAAAACCTCAGTTACAAGCTCGGTTTAACCCGGTTCGCTGATCTAACCAACGATGAGTACCGATCTATCTATCTCGGTGCTAAACTGAGCAAGAGAGTCGTCAAAACCAGCGATCGGTATGAGCCGCGTGTTGGTGACGCGCTTCCTGATTCCGTTGACTGGAGAAAGGAAGGCGCCGTCGCCGCCGTTAAAGATCAGGGAAGCTGCGGTAAGCTTTTTCTCCGATCTCCGATCATTTTAAACAATATTTTTCGAATCTGAAATGATTATTTCCTTAATTTCTGACGTATGGATCAGGTTTCTATGAAAAAAAAAATTATTGAAAAGTGAAAAAAAGAAGAAAAAAAATCTAGGATAATTTTCTAAAGATCTTGTGTAAAAAGACATATTTACCCCCTGATGACTGTGTTTTTTCTGGGGAATGATGTGGTTTTGGTTGTCAAAGTAACGTATCGTTAATCAATGGTGATGAAATAATTGTGGTCAAATTTGAGAATTTTTATTTGTTATTAACATAAATTTACATTGATAATTTAGACATTTGAGAAATTATAAACTCATTTTATGGTATTTTATAATTTCTTACAACAAAAGTAAAAACGTTGAATTTGCTGATAAAGTTGGTGGGGTCATCTAGTATTGAAACTTTAAAGTGGTGGGTGGGGCAATTAGTCTTTATTATGGACCCATACGATATTTCACTTTTTAATTAATTAAAGTGAATGGTGGGGCTAATTATTTGGGTCAATTTGATTAACAACTAATCTTCTTGTTTGTTTTAGGGAGCTGTTGGGCATTTTCAACCATTGGAGCTGTGGAAGGAATAAACAAGATTGTGACAGGAGATTTAATCTCATTGTCTGAACAAGAACTAGTTGATTGTGACAGATCGTATAACGAAGGTTGTAATGGAGGTTTGATGGATTATGCTTTTGATTTCATCATAAAAAATGGCGGTATCGATACCGAAGAGGATTATCCATACAAAGCTGCTGATGGTCAATGTGATCAGAACAGGGTTAGTTATTTTAGTTTAGTGCATTTTAGAGTTTAGTTTTGGCTCTTGAAGCCTGAAGACAATGGCTTATAATTCCTCTGTTTTTTCGTAATCTTGCAGAAAAACGCAAAGGTTGTCACCATTGATGGCTATGAGGATGTGCCCCAGAACAGCGAGGCGGCTCTTAAGAAAGCTTTGGCTAAACAGCCTATTAGTGTCGCCATTGAAGCTGGTGGTCGCGCTTTCCAGCTCTATTCTTCGGTATGAATTAGCCTAACTTGTTTATATAAAGTTTTAGTTTCTAACTAGTTAACATTGATACAAAGAGGATTTCATGTTTTTACGTTTTGAAAACATGATTCCGCTATCTTCAACTTGAAGATGTTAAAATGTTTGCTTCTATGTTTTTCTTTTCTTTCAGGGTGTATTTGATGGAACCTGTGGGACTGAGCTAGACCACGGAGTTGTAGCTGTGGGTTACGGAACTGAGAACGGAAAGGACTATTGGATTGTGAGAAACTCTTGGGGAAGTAGCTGGGGAGAGAGCGGATACATAAAGATGGAACGTAACATCGCAGAGCCAACAGGAAAGTGTGGAATCGCCATGGAGGCTTCTTACCCGATCAAGAAAGGTCAGAACCCGCCAAACCCTGGCCCGTCGCCACCATCTCCCATCAAGCCACCGACACAGTGTGACAAATACTACTCTTGCCCTGAGAGCAACACTTGTTGTTGCCTCTTCAAGTACGGTAAGTACTGCTTCGGCTGGGGATGCTGCCCGCTCGAAGCTGCGACTTGCTGCGATGATAACTCTAGTTGCTGCCCTCATGAGTACCCTGTTTGCGACATTAAACAAGGAACCTGTTTGATGGTGAGCTTTCTTCATATCTTTTGGTTACCAAGAGCCATTGGTTTTGATGATGTTTACTGATTTTTTTTTGCAATGTTGTTGTTTGGGCAGAGCAAGAACAGCCCATTCAGTGTTAAGGCTTTGAAGCGTACACCCGCAAAGCCGTTCTGGGCAAAGAGCAGAAGGAGCATTGCTTAAGAGAAAGACAGTAAACATCATTGAAGAATTTCATTTCTCTTAGAGAGGAGAGACATGAGAGAAGAAGAAGAAGATTCATCAAAAGCATTTTAATGTTGTTGTTTCAGATTTTTTAAAATTGCTGATTCTGCACCTGGGAGGTTTTCTGTACATATAAAACCTCTCCCTAAGTTTCATTCAACTTCATCATTGTTAAAAGTAACAGACTCAAAACAAATGAGTTTCGTTATTAATCTTTAAACTTTAATATTTTATCGACATATTATAAAAATAAATTTCACTTTCCCTACTCAAGTGTCAATCTCAATACAAAAACTAAGTCCTTGGGAGTTCGGGTAATCAGTTCGGTTCGGTACGAAAGGTTTTCGGTTCGGGTCGTTCGAATAGTATATTTAGGAACCGGACAATAACTGAAAATTTTCGAGTATTTTCGGTTAGGTTATAAAGTATTTGAAATACCCGAAAATACCTAAACTATCAGAAAAACTAACCAAACTAACCGAAAAAATTAACTAAAATAACCAAACTAACTAACTAAATTAACCAAAAAAACTAACCAAAAAATAACCGAACTAACTAACCAAAAACTAACCAAACTAACCAAAAATTAACATATATATTTCATAATTCGGATAGTTCGGTTACCCGATCGGTTTTCGGATAATACCTGAACCAAACCAATATCCATGGGTCTTATGAAGAGGATCCATTTGGATATTTATCACTACCCAGAACCAAACCTCACCCCCTAACTCGGTTCGGTTCTTTCGGATCCGGGTAATAATCCCAGGCCTAAGTCCAAAAGGTATGAGTATATTTCGAAAAACAATATACATTACGCGTAAAAGCAAACGCAAACAAGCGAATCAAAGCTAATGTGAGAACATGTATAAACACTTAATGGAGATATCATAGTAGCTGAGATTCATCTTTACATCGACGCTTTAATTCTCTTATGATTCTGTTAGAAACCATACTACTAAACCATACAAACTTGCTAAAACACTTAGCTAGCTAGCTTGAAAGCATCAATGAAGAGACCATAAGTGAAACCCATCTTGAAGTTATTGAGTAGAGCGAGCGGAAACGTCACCTTGGTGCGGCTATAGTAGAATCTTGTAACATACTCTGTTAAAAGAACGCATAAAACCGCGGCGATAACATCGTTCACTCCCAAAGCTCCAAACGACAGAGAGATGGTTTGAGCGACGTAGAAGCCACCTAACAGTGAGATTCCTCCGAAAAGCGTTCTTCTCGAAGGCTTTCTGAAGTAATTCCTAGAGATTTCAGGGACCGTTCTTATAATGTCGATTAATCTTCTTGGACCTTCAGTCTCTTGCACAGCTCTAATGCTTCTTGCGAATCTCCTCTTACATTTGGATGGCGAAACCAACGTTCTGAAACTCTGCCATTGATGATTAAGGACAAAACTGTTCAAGTTGGTGGAGATCATGCTCAAAGAATGTGCCATCCTGAAAACAAAAAAAATCGAAGAAACCTTTTTATCTGAATGCATTCTCATTCAATAACAAGAACATTCAACAACTCTACTCTTTTCATTGCCATTATAATAAGCGAAGAAGCTTGTTTTTCGTAACTCAAATCTGAAAAGGACAAATTAGAACATTGAATTGTGCAAAGTAAAGCCTTTTATAAAACTACTCTAATGGAATCAACAGATGCTAATTGAAAATCTGTTCTATTAGATATCAAGCTACTTCAAGAAACAAACAAGATCTTGAGATGTTTTTATGAACAAAGGCTGGGAAAAATGTTAGAAATTGACTAAGAAATGGACAAATGCGCAAACTTGGCGATTGCAGATTGCACAGGGTTTCCGGGTAACTGAGATCAACTCTCGAGATTAGGGTTCCACTTCCTAAACAATTAAGACTCTAAAACAGTGAATTTCGATTCCCAAATGAAAACTTTACGATTATATATCACGACTTAATCGAGGTGAAGTTTCTACTATGAAATGGGCTTGGGAAAGGAATTACCAGCACAAGGATGATCGAATAAGCTTGCTTGGGAGGAGTTAATGAAGAAAAAGAGACCAGAGCGAGAAGAAGAAAGAACCAAGGGCTTTAAACAAAATCGAAAAGAAAAATCAGAGAATGAAGAGAAGAAGAAGGATTTAAGCCCACTTTGAAAATTGAGCCCATTGTGTTACTAAATGGGTTTCGGTAGGTTTAAAGAGAATGAACATTAGGTATGTAAGATTTGCATTAACATAATTAGATAATTAGGCTACAAAGAGTACTACTAACGCATAAGTGACTTATATGTTGAATTTTGATCCGGTTTGAATGTGGATAATTGTACGAAATAACAGAAGAAAATATATTTTATTGATCAATAAGTTTCATTCGTAATCATCTCGAATTACAATTAAACTGTGATTAAAAAAACAGATGTTATGAGACTTTGTCTGTCAATTGTCTAACCATCTGGCTTTTAAAGTTTAAGAGATCTCAATGTTACGAAATAGTTATTTAGGATTCTTGAACTTATTGTTTAGTTATGTCTTTGTCAAATCCTAGTTCCCTTAGATTAGGACCGACACTCCAATATTTTCCTTCGGATATAGTATTTTGGATAGCAATAAATCCCACATCTTTTTAGGTTATGATTTTTCGATAGTAAACAGTTCCACATTTCTTTGGATTAGTTCCACATTTCTTTGGATTAGGAGTTTCCATCGGTGTTATATGAATAATAAGGACTGGCTATTGATGTTGGTAGCCTTTTGTCACCTATATAACATTTTTGTGCCAAAGTGGTAAGATAATCAAAATGGTACAAAAGAAAATCAAAATGGTATTAACTTCAAAACAGTACTAAACATTTCTTTTAAGTAATACAAATTTGTTTTTGTTGTATCGTTTTCTCTTATCACTCTTTTATTTCTTTTTATTATTTCACAATCGCTCACCACTAAAAACCTCTAACCTTTTTAGATTAGCAATCAAACCCTTAATGAACTCTCAAGTCTCAACAACCATAACAACCTGTCATACTACTAATTAAAATCGAAAAGAAGAGAAACAAACATAATAATATCTTTCTTCTTTACAGTAGTTTAGATCCGGTTTTTGATACAAAACAAGAGTTAGATCGCGTAATTGCTATTCTCCCTGCAAAAATCAGCATTAAATATATACTTTGATCCATCGTATTATTTTGCTTCGTTCAACAGTTTTTACAAGTATCATTTAATAAAATATAATAATTATTCATCCTCCAACTTTTTTCAGTATTCACGTGTCCGACAGCTTTTCTCTTGTGTCTCTTACATCCCTTTGTCACGTACCTCCTGCTCTCTTCACCTCTCTCTCTCTCTCTCTAGATTCTTACAGAAGCAAATCTGATATGTAATCTTCAGACATTATTAACATGCTTCTTTAAACACATTCCCACATCAACAAAATGCTTCGCTGTAACTTCCCCATTTCTCAGTTCCTCTTCTTCTTCTTCTTCTTCTTCTTCGCCATTGCTTCTTCTTCTTCCTCAAACCGCACAAAACGCGTGTTTCCTCACCGCGACGCTTCTTCTCTGTTACTGTTCAAATCCAAAGCTGATTTATGGAACAAGCTTGGTTTCTACAGCAACAAAAGCTCCAATTTCTGTCAATGGTGGGGTGTCACGTGCTACGGCAACAAAGTGGTTCGTTTGGTTATAGAAGATCTCTATCTCGGAGGCAAACTCGCTCCTGACTCAGTCAATAAACTCGACCAGCTCCGAGTTCTCAGTCTCAAGAACAACTCGTTAACCGGACCTTTACCCGATTTATCCGGTTTGGTTAATCTCAAATCGCTGTTTCTCGATCATAACTCTTTCTCCGGTTCGTTTCCTCTCTCGGTTCTCGAGCTTCACCGGTTAAGAACCCTCGATTTCTCTTTCAACAACCTCACCGGTCCAATCCCTTCCGGTTTAGTCTTTTCCGACCGGTTGATTTACCTCCGTCTCGATTCGAATCGGTTTAACGGTACCGTCCCTGCTCTAAACCAATCCTCGCTTCATTCTTTCAACGTTTCGGTTAACAATTTAACCGGTCCTGTACCGGTAAGCGCCGTTCTGTTACGATTTGGGATCTCCTCTTTCCTCAAAAACCCTAATCTCTGCGGCGAGATCGTCCACAAAGAATGTAACCCGAGGTCCAAATTCTTCAGCCAGTCGCCGCCGGCACCACCACCACCGCCTATCGTGCACGGCCAGATGGCGCAAATCGGAGAAATGGGGTTATCCCGGCCAAATCATGGCAAACATTCGCGATTCGCGGTGATTCTAGGGTTTCTATTAGCCGCTCTTCTCCTATTTATCTCCGTCGCGTGCCTAATCGCCGCCGTGAAGAGACGGAGAGACAGAAACGATAAGGAAAAGGGAAAAGAATCGACGGCGGTTGTAGCATCCGACGCGGCGGAGACGGCGGAAGCAGCGGCGGCGATTCAGATGGAGCAAGAGAGTGAGCTAGAGGAGAAGGTGAAGAAGCTACAGGCGGCGAAGAGTGGGAGCTTAGTATTCTGTGCGGGAGAGGCGCACGTGTATACGATGGACCAGCTAATGACAGCTTCGGCTGAGTTATTGGGTAGAGGAACTGTGGGGACCACTTATAAGGCGTTGCTTGACAGCCGTTTGATCGTGACGGTTAAGAGATTAGACGCCATTAGATTGGCGGGTGTAGGGAGAGAGAAATTTGAGCGTCACATGGAATCAGTTGGAGCATTAGGGCATCCGAATCTGGTCCCACTTAGAGCTTATTTTCAGGCCAAAGAAGAGAGGCTGTTGATTTATGATTATTTGCCAAATGGCAGTCTCTCGTCTCTCGTCCATGGTAAGCTCGTAAGCCCTATCACACGTGATTATACATTTTTTTAATCTTTTTTGGTGATATTAAATTTTGATAAATGATTTAGTAGATTATTGTTGAAGTCTTGAAGATATCAAGCACCTGGTTGGTACTTGTAATAAATTAGGAGTTTTCGAGGTCTTTACTTTGCTGTGTTATTTATTTAATTTCACCCATGGTATTCTATATTTATGAGTCGTACGTCTCATGTTATTAATGACTAAACCATACCTTTTAGGGATGATTACAAAACTAACTCGTTAAATTAAAAAGAAAAATGTTTTAAAAGTATAAACTATAATATAGTTAATTTTAAAAAATTACAAAAAAAAACTACACTATTTTGGGGTTATGATTTAATTTAAGAGTTTAAATTTAATTTTTTTGGATTAAGATTTAGTATTTGGAAGTTTAGAGTTTAGTTTTTAGGCGGTTAAGGTTTAGATTAATTTGTTACTTTAGGTATAAAATATGGTATATTTTCTTAAGATTTCCATTAAATAATAAACTCCATTAGTTTTTTTTTCTGCTATAAAATAATAAAATCCAACATGTTATGAACACATTTTGGTTTGGGTTTAAGTTTTGTTGGACTTGTTTATGAGGAATCTAATGGAGTTAGTTAATTAGTTATAAGTTTTTTTTGGGTATGAATGTCAAAGTTTTATACCATTTTTCGAATTAATTAGTTACAAGTTGAGCAAAGAGTAGCTTATTCTAAAAGTTCATTTCATATTTTGTGTAGGTACAAAATCGTCGAGGGCAAAGCCATTGCATTGGACATCTTGCTTAAAGATAGCAGAAGACGTAGCTCAAGGTCTCTCCTACATCCACCAAGCATGGCAGCTAGTTCACGGGAATCTCAAATCCTCCAACGTCCTCCTCGGACCAGACTTCGAAGCTTGTATCGCCGACTACTGTCTCGTCGCTCTTGCGACAAACCCTCCTCTAACATCCAATAATGATCAAGAAGACGCAGATGCATCAGCTTATAAAGCCCCTGAAGCTCGACACAAGAGTTTGAACTATCAATCTGTTAAAGCCGATGTTTACTCGTTCGGGATTCTTCTTTTGGAGCTTTTGACAGGGAAACAACCTTCGAAGCTTCCGGTTTTGCCATTAGATGAGATGATGGAGTGGGTGAGGAAAGTGAGAGAGGAAGGTGAAAAGAATGGGAATTGGAGAGAGGATAAAGATAAATTCGGAATGTTGACGGAAGTTGCGGTGGCTTGTAGCTTAGCATCGCCGGAGCAGAGACCGACGATGTGGCAAGTGTTGAAGATGTTGCAAGGAATTAAAGAAGCTGCTGTGATGGAAGAGTGTGAACTTGTCATGGATTCTACTAATTCTGGAAGCTCCTAAGAACAATATTTTTTTTATAAACTAAATCTCTCTTGATGTCTTTCACTAATCTTAAAACTATATTTAACAGTGGCGGCTTTAGATTAGTGCCACCGTTTCTGACACATTTTGACTGCTTGTCTTCATGTCTTGTTCAGATCATAGTCGCGTGGAATTGAGTATTAATTTGAGTTCCTTTTGAAACTTTCAACCACTTGGTCCTCAATTATTTATGAACTATATTTTGAAATATTGCGCCACACTTTTTTCGGTAAAATTTCCGGGAAAATCTTTTGTCGGAATGATTGGATTATCGGTGCGATGAATTCATCTTCACGAGCAGTATAATGTAGTGTACTCATATGTTGAAACCAAAGTTCATTTGACTGAAAAATGAAGCAAATAATTTGCTTAGAAAGCAAATAGTCATTTGTCCAAATCCCACTAAGGTGGATCAGTTTCAACAAGGTTCAAAACTTTAGGACCACTTAAGGTGTAAATGAGAGTGATACATACCCATGCAAAACCACATGTGCACCCCAAGTTAGGTTTGGGGTTTGCGTTTGTACATCAAGTTTTGATTTAGATGATCACTACATACATTTAAATTTGATGAAGAAGAAATCAATTATGTAATTGGTCGTCTTTTTCCATTTATGGTTTATATTAACTGCGGATTAATGGAGCATTACTCTCCATAATATTAAGACTAAAATTCGGCACTCTCATACTCTCATTCGGTATAAATCCAAAAAACTCCCACAACTTTTGTTTCTTCCTCTTTCTCTACGTCTGAGAATACGGCACAAATACATTGTTTACTCGACCACTTCAACCCCAACACTGTCTCCGATCACGACAATACATCCGCTCTATGCACATTGTCCGACCCTGCATTTCTACTCAGTTTTTTTTTTAACTAAGAAACGTTCGATTTCTTAGACGAAGTCTTTGGTCGTCCATTGTCTCCTTAGGAGAGTTATTACACGTTGCTAAGTCAAATGAGTATTTGAGTGTATTTGAAATGAACATCGATGTAGTAGTGATTTGACATATAACTACCAAACTTAAATCCTATATGTGGTGTACGTGCTATGGTAGGGAAATCGGTTATTTCATACTCCCACAATTATACTATATTTAATTTATATCTACACTATACCATTGTGCTAAAACATACTCCAAATAATCTAAAATTTGAATTTCATACCTGAATTTTTATTTTTGTGCTAAATCATGCATACATCCTAATATTTACCATCAAATTTCGTCTATATAGAATCTACGTATGCAACTATATTGTTTCGGATTAAAACAAACGCTCAAAATCGCTAATTAAACGACACTGTTTCATTTTATTCTGTTGTTTTTTCTCTATTTTTCTTTATCTCAACGAAGAGGAAACACAGTTTTGAGCGTTTGTTTTAATCTGAAACGACGTTATTGCACATGTAGATTTCACATAGACGAAATTTGACGGTAAATATTAGGGTGTATGCATGATTTAGCACAAAAATAAAAATTTAGGTATGAAATTCAAATTTTGGATTATTTGAGGTATGTTTTAGTACAGTGGTATAGTGTAGGTATGAATTTAACATAATGTAATTGTGGGGTATGAAATAACCGATTTATATGTTACTTACATAGACTAAACTAAAATTCTAAAACAATATACACCTAACGTACATGTGGTATATGTATTATCATATATGGTGCACGTATATATTAAATTAAAGACTAATCAATTAACCATGATCAAGTTTATGTATAGCAAACGTGTACGTACATAACTAGGTTTTAACCCGCGGTATACCGCGAACCAATATTTTGTTTATTTTTTATGAACAATATTTTGATTTAAAAAAAAATAATGTATAGATATCTAGAAATTGCTGGTGTTGTTTGTTTGTTATATATACATTTTTTTGATATAAGTTTATCTAAATTAATTAATTAGTATTTTTTATTATTATTATAAGTTTGTAAATTCATTTTGGTCATCTTATTAGTATTAGTATAAATCCGTTAGTATTGATATAGGATTGTGTAACTAAATTAATTTATTTTGCTGTATTGTTATTACTTTTAGTATGATGTTAACATATACATAAGTTTTGATTCAAAACTAATTGATCTAATAATTTAAAATTCTAAGATTTAATCTGCAATATCAATATTTTATTTAATCCTATTCGGGAATAGATCGCTGCGACATCAGTTAGCGACCACAAATAAGCCTTTGTTCTCCTTCATAATGGAAAGGAAATAAGAGTATCGGTGTCACTGAAAAAAAATACGATAATTGTAACAGTCGCCATAGTGAATCTCGAAAATCACTTTGATTTGCTCTCCACACACTTGCGTGTCGAGTAACTTGTATACTTACAAAACTTTTTGTGATCGCTAGTAGCTGTCGTAGAATTTCACTCCTGAGAAGAGCTTTTGAAAATTTTATATATGGTATATTTATTAATTTTTAACATTTTATATAGTTTTCTGTAGAATATCATATATATTTTTTGTCTTATTGTTTTCTATTGTAAATAAATTGAAATGTTTTATGATATGTAAGAGTTTAACATTTTGTAGTCCATATAAGTAATGTTGTCAATAAATTGAAATGTTTTAATTTGCAAAAAAAAATTGAACCAATGAATGAGAGACAACTATTTAATAGGAGTTCTCATGGGTTTCTCAAAAGTTAACCTTTCTCACTCATCTCTCCTACTTTTTAATATTTTATTAATAAAAATTTTGAGAAATTCACATGAGAATCTCCCAATAGAGATGCTCTTAATACTCTGAGTTTCTTGTAACCGTTTTAGAATGTTCTCGTTACCGGTCCAACTTTTCCATCATACGTCCATCGATTTTCACAACCTGTAACAAAAGAGCATAGATTGTGACTTGTGACTAAAGATTGATTTTTTTTTTTGTGGTTAACTAAGATCCTTTGAAAGTTTCGTCAAGAACTTTAGGTTTGAGTTACTTAAAGAAAATACTTATCTACAAAAGGTTTTATGAAAAATTACTCTTTCCACTTAGTGAATGTCATAGATTTAGGTGCAAAACAAATGACCATGTTTTATCTATAAGCTACTACATACTGTACATACCGGGCTTAGTTCTCCCATAGTTCTTGTTGTCCATACCTGAAAAACAAAAACATTGTTAGATTTTTCTAAAGAAAG
>OVAY01001203.1:0-33860 GCA_900406395.1 Kernera saxatilis | reverse complement strand
ACCATTTTTCAATTTTTATACTATTTTTTAATTAAAAAAAATATTTATGCCTCCGGTAAAAATTATCTCTGAATCCGCCACTGCCTATAATCATAAAATTTTATTTAAGAGTTAAGTCTTTCCTTAGCCAACAACTACATATATAGTTGTTTAGTTATCTAATAATGTTTTAGGTTTCTTTAAAAAAAAAAAATAATAATGTTTTAGGTTTCCTAATTTCTAACTTTTGCCATATATAGCTTTGATTATCAATACAACGTTAACGTATTTTGCAGTCACACTCGTTTATTCCGACAAGCAAACACAAGGGAATAATAAGATATAAACTATTTGTGATAAGTTTTAGTTGTTAGAAACTAGCTTATCAAAACTCGATACATGGTATTAAGGTATCTCAGAGGAATGTCTAAAATTTGTGTTCAAGTTCTAGATAGTGGATTGGAATGCAAAGAAAAGTTAAAAAAAAAAAAAAGTCTAGTTTTCTGGTAGGTTTATGTTTGATTAAATCCTTTTCCTTTTGGTTTAACAGAAAACTATAACCGGTATAAATAAAAATGCCGTTTAGAATCTGTCTGAATTTTATTAAATTGCCTAATCCATCGCATAATAAAAAATCAGAGCGTGATGATTTTAAAAAAAAAAAAAAAAAAAAAAAAAAATCAGAGCGTTTTATTACCGCATAGCAGCAGCCAAACGTCGTCTAAACCGCGTTTTAGAACGCTGAAAAAAAAAAAAGAAAAAAAAAGCTTCACCCTTTGTTGTTGTTCCTTTCCTCTGCGCTCGTACAAGCAAGCTCCTTTGATTCTCCACTCAGATCTACATTGTTTTCTCATCCGTCAGGTTTGTGTCCATCTCGAGCTACATCGTCTTAGGAATTAATAAACCCTAATTTCTATCGTAGAAACTTTCCTTAGATTAGCCAGGAATCTTACCCCTGCTCTATTGTTTTAGATTAGGAATCCAATTTTACTGCTGTTGTTGCGTGGAGACCCTAATTTTTTGTCGACCCATTGGGCTAAAGTTTTGAACTTTTGTTCCAAATTTGATTGTTTAGATTTCGCTGGTTGCTATGTTAGTGAATTGGCTCGCCAAGAAACCCAGCAAATGAGATTTGATTTGGTCGGTTTTGACTTTTGATTGATTCTTCTTCGGTTTTTATCGTGTCTGGTAGTGAGAAAGGGAAGGGGAGAATGGATTTCGACGAGACGTTGCCACTGAGCGAGCGGGCGGAGTGGTCGGACGTGGTCCCGTTGACTCAGGACGATGGCCCGAATCCAGTGGTTCCGATCGCCTACACGGAAGAGTTCCGCGAGACCATGGATTACTTCCGTGCGGTTTACTTCTCCAACGAGCGATCTCCTCGTGCACTACAACTCACAGAAGAAACGCTCCGACTAAACTCCGGGAACTACACCGTAATGATTCGTTTTCATGGAAACAGTTTCTTCTTTGTAGGGTGCTTGATAATTGTTCTTCTGAAGAGGGAACTTGATCAGAGCTGCATTTGTAGAATTTCACATAATCATTACCTATTTAACTCCTTATTGTTTTCATTTTTAGCTATCTTGTTCTTAACGATATTTTTCCCTTTGAAGGTGTGGCATTTCAGGCGCCTAGTACTTGAGGCGCTTAATCATGACTTATATGAAGAACTCAAGTTCATCGAACGCATTGCTGAGGATAACTCTAAGAACTACCAGTTGTGGTAAAGTCAATACCTTTGTCTCCTTTTTTTTTTCTTGAAAGTTTTCTTTATCTACGAATTGAGTTTATACTTTATACTGTGAAATGGACTGATGAATGATTTTGAACCAGGAACTGTATATGTTTGCTTTATGTTTATGTGATAGCCTACATTTTCATAGACTGGAGAATGTTTTACTCTATGCTTTTGTGGGAATCATTAATATTTGGAGGCTGTGTTCCGTAGTGCATGTTCTGCATATTTGAGATCAAATTTTGTTCTTTTACACATTGTAAATTCCAGAGTGTCACATACCTTCTGCTTAAACAAAGTTAACCCTTGGTTGATTGCTTTGATTTATGATGATTGATGGTTCTGCTCTAATTTTTCCTTTTCTCTAGGCATCATCGGCGATGGGTTGCAGAGAAACTGGGTCCTGATGTTGCAGGGAGGGAACTTGAGTTTACTCGGAGGGTACTTTCACTTGATGCCAAACATTATCATGCTTGGTCACATAGGCAGGTTTGTGATCTCAAACCATGTTAAAGCACTCACTTGCTGTGTATTATCTTTTTGCTTGATGTTGGGAAACAATCTGCAGTGGGCACTACGGGCATTAGGAGGATGGGAAAATGAGCTTGATTACTGTCACGAGCTCCTTGAAGCTGACGTCTTTAACAATTCTGCGTGGAATCAGGTAATATGATTCATTGATACACACTAGATTTTGTGTCTCAAATTTATCATTGCCAACTCAGTCACCTTTTTGAATAACTCCATTCCTTTAAATCTTGGCAGAGGTATTACGTTATTACTAAATCTCCTTCATCGGGAGGCCTAGAAGCCATGAGAGAATCTGAAGTAAGCTACACAATCAAAGCCATTTTAGCTAATCCCGCAAACGAGAGCTCATGGAGATACCTGAAAGCTCTTTACAAAGACGACACAGAGTCCTGGATTAGTGATCCAAGTGTTTCCTCAGTCTGTTTGAGAGTTCTCTCATGCACCGATTGCTTCCATGGATTCGCTCTGAGCACCCTTTTGGATCTTCTATGCGACGGATTGAGACCAACCAACGAGCATAGAGACTCGGTGAAAGCTCTAGCTAATGAAGAACCAGGTACTAACTTGGCCAATTTGGTGTGTACCATTCTTGGTCGTGTAGATCCTATAAGAGCTAACTATTGGGCATGGAGGAAGAGCAAGATTACATTGGCTATGTGACGAGCCTGAATCACACATTTTTATTATAAATTCTTCATAAATAATGCTTGTTTATGAATCTCGTGAACTTACCTACACGCTATTTTATATTAGCCATCTATCGTTTTTCATTTGTACCATGAGTATAGTCCGGTATTCGGTTATGTTACGGTATAGACCGGTATTATTTTTTCTTACTCGAAACCAAATTTCGAGTCTAAACCAAACAAATGTTAGTTACATATTTAAAATTCATCGATCGAGATAAGGTATCACGCAAAATCTAATGCATGTCAGCACTAAGTATTGGGTTTTTGAAAATAAAATACAAACCCGGTTTCATCAAATAATAAAATACAATCGTGGTCTGGGTTAGGATTCCGGTTCGGTTATATAATGTTGATATGATTGATAAATGTGAAGGATATAGAGAATGTGGTCACGCATGCTTTGTCTTTTGTGTGTTCGTGATATGTCATAATGTGTGGAATTGAATGGGTAAGCCAAGTTTGTGATTAGATTGAATTATTATAACTCATAGGACCCTTGAAAAGAGAAAAACAAAAATTTTGACAAAGAAACTAAAGATCATTTTCTTACAATTAGCAATTCGAACAAAAAAAAGTATCCAAATTAAACTTTAAGACTTACTAGAATTTCATAAAAAAGGCAGGCACTATACAATGGGAATCGGAACAAGAATCATCTAAAAGAAAGAATCTTGGCCTCTAATCATAAAAGTTTATTTACGAGTTGTCTTTTTTCTTCCGTCTAGTTATCCAATATTTTTTTTTTAGGTTTCCTAGTTGCTAACCTTTCCTATATATGGGAAAATTGTCAAAAAAAAAAAAGTGTGAACTTTAAAAAAATGGACGATTAAAGCGTGAACTTTTAAAATGCTGTTTAAATACTAAAGTTTCTGTTGACATTTCGATTAAATGATAAATTTTTGTTGACTAGGACAAATAACGAACGTCGTTAAAATTGAAGATGGAAAAAGTTTACGGAGTTAAATCGGCGTTAAACCCCTCCGTTTAACCTAAACGATATCGTTAAATCTGTAATAAAACGACGTCGTTTAACCCATTGTCGAGAACAAAAAACTCAGATCGATTTTTCACCCCCAATTCGATTTTGAAATCCCTAACTCCTAGATCTCTCTAACCTCTCTGTCGGAATCTCTCTATCTCTCTATCTCTGTCGGAATCTCACCTTCTTCTCCTTGCGATATTTAGTTCTCACTATGTCCAGGAGTTCAAACTCTGTGACGTCGGGTGTGTTCAGAGACCGTGGGTTGCCGATTAAGTGTGGTTGTGGTTTAGGTGTAATGATCTTCACCTCTAAGACGACAAAGAACCCAGGCTGACCGTTCTTCCGTTGCAGTAGCAAAAGTGATGCGAGTTCATGGACAAAAAAAAATGATGTAAGTATTGATGTTTTTATGTAGAAATTTCAGGCAATGTTAGTTAACAATATGTCATTTGTTTGTGCATTAGGGTCATCTGTTTAAATGGTGGAAGATGCCGTGTTTGAAGAGGTGGAAGATGCTTATTCATAAACATAAACATACATTATGCTAACGTATTTAACAGTCTCACTCTTTTATCCTTACAGAAAAGGTAGCAGCACGCTGAACCTATTCTACAAGTGATTCCTGCGAAATGTTGCAGAACTGCTGGTGACACAAGAGATGTTGCAGAGTTGTTGGTGACACATGAATTTACACCTAAAATGTAACAATTTTGATTATGTAAAGTAATAACATTTATCATCAACTCTTAACGTATATATATAAACGATGGATTACTAAGTTACAACCCATTTTGTTACCTCTCCGGATCCCATCAAGTGTTTGCTCACATCTTCCCAGTGACAATCACAATTTACAGTTTAAATAATGACTTTGGAGTTATCTTATATTTTATATTCTTATAAAACATTCACTAGAAGGTTCTATATCCATAGAGCATGGCACATACTCCCATAACATTTTTGGGTCCCTTAGTTAACTCATGAATGTATAGGACACTTCCAGACTCTTCGGAAGTTATAACCTCTTTTTTCACCTTTTTTTTTGTATGTCTTCTTTTCTTTTTTGTTTGTTGCCATACGTTTCCATATGTTTCAGATTTTGAAAATGTTTTCAAGTTATGTGCCATAGCCATACATGCTTGCATTGTGAATCTAGTGTAATACATATAAGATTAAAACTAGCGGTTCCTCAAAAGAGAAACAAAACTTCTTTGACCAAAAAAAAAAAAAACAAACAAACTTTAGTTTTTTTTTAAAAATTAAAATCCACTTTTACTTCCGGTCCAGGAAATTAGGGGTTTCAATCCAAAACTTTCGATCTATTAAAAAAATTAAAAATATAATCTTTAACTTAAAATACACGCGCGAGTTAGTGTGATTTAAGAAAAAAGACAGTACAGACAGCTTATGATAATATCGTACGAAATTACTGAAAAAAACATCTATCGTTAAGTTGATTTTCTATAACACAATTAATTGTCAAAAACTTAAAATTGTATTCATTTCGTTTGTTTCCTCTTCGTCATACTTCTAATAACTTAATAAAATGATTTTTTTTTATATGTTAAATTTTTTTTTGGTCAACAACTATATAAATTAAAATGGTTCAAAAATTCAAATCGGAGACATACAATCTACATAAATAATATCAAACGGATGCATTCTGGCACTACGAACCAATATATCCGCTTTTGAATTCATTGCGCATGGAGTAAACGATATGGAAAAACCTGCAAATAAATCCTTGCTTCTTTGGAACTCCTCGGGATGTGTTGAAAAAGCTGGCCAATCCGCCGGTGAAAACACCATCTTTACCAATTCGGAGCAGTACGTAGCAAACTCCACTAAACTCCACTGTTGTTACATGTTAATTGTAATTATAGTTAAATTATATGGCCACATACCTCTCCTGGAACCTGGCAAGTCGCATTCACACCGAGCACCACCACAAACGCTTTTAGGTTCATACATTCGTACTCTATTTATCTCAATTCTTTCCTTAATTTCTTAACTTGTGGGAAATAAACCAAGAAATATCACGTACAAATATGATAGAGTTGAACTTAATTTTTTTTAACAGAAATAGAACTATATATAACCTCATAAAATTTTAGAATCTTATTCTTATTCAAAAATCAAAACTTAATAATTTTTAGAAATTAATTTAAATTGTAGCCACTTATATAGTCGTTGATAGAAAGATGAAGAACAACGCCTCAACAACCATGGAATATTCTAGGGCTTTGTGGTCAGATGGTAAGGGGACAGATCCTGAGATGCCAACACGTTTCAGGTTCGATCCACCTGCTACGTGAAACTATAACACATTGTTTTTGGACATCCACACGAATATGAATCTCTGTTTTTGGATCTATTTGTATATCCAGAGAGAGAATCTATCCGTGGATTGCACATTCCCCATAAGATTAGTCTGGATCCCTCCATAGACCTAAGATTTATCCATGAATTATAAAAAAAAAAAAAAAACAACCATGGAATCGACACATTGGCTAATCATAACCACATCTATATAACATCCACTCACGTCATTCGTCAAACCAAAATCTATAAACCCCCAAAAAACCAAAAAATAAAAAACAAAAAAGAGATCACATAAAGTCTATGTAACTAATAAGAACCAACAAAAATAAATATTAATTAGAGTCAGAGAAAGAAATTTATAAAACGTCCGCCATTTCTACTCTCTCGAATAGCTTACCATCAAACACCAATTTCTATTTCACAAATTTATATATTTTATATACATCTTATACAACTCTTCAAGGGAAGAGATATTATATTGATTTTAGTGGGTTTTTTTGGTTAAAGATTTATTTTAGTGGTTTATGCTTTTTATATAGGAAAATGAAAAGTATGATCCTGAAAACACCAGAGCTCTTCAAGGGAGATGGAGTGTACCGCACGGATCATCTCGGCCAAAACCGATTGGGTAGTCGATCATTCCGGCTAGGTAATGGATCAAACCGGTTCGCTAAAATCGGTACAATCCATTGCCAACGGTTAAGCATAGCAAATACCGGTTTGCATCGTGGGGCAAAAGCTCGAGCCATACTTAGCAGCCCTGTGTCCGATCCGGCAGCTTCCCTAACCACAAAGGTAAGTCTTTCCATTTCGATCTTTCTCGTGGGTCCCATGGTGGACCTACTTTCATAGGCTTCCATAAATTTTATAACACTCAATTATTAAATTCATGTTTCATTTTTTTGAGATTCTTAATAGAAATAAATTTTATGTTTCTAACCGATCGTCGGGTCGAACCATCTAGCAGCTCAATTACCATTATTTTTAATTAAACTCTGTAGGCGAGTTAAATCCGGAGATGGTTACTTTGGTTTATACTACCCGTTACGGCATCGTGACATTAGTTTTGTCCTGTGAGAGGTTGTCGATGTTGATTTATGTGGTAATAATTTCTTGCTTAACTTATCGGTTGTGTTTAATGAAGAAATGACTAGTTTTCAATTAAGGTATTGTGGAAACTGGAAACATGAACTTTTTCAAATTCAAGTATTTTTGATAAATTGTCCATTAGGTTCAGAAGTGTCAATTTCCGTAAAAATCCCTTTAATGAATCCCCATACCCATTTGGTGGCTAAAGTTTGAGTGTTCTAAAATGAACCATGCGCATTTTGCAAAGATAAGACAAGGGGGTTGCGCTTCAATGAGATTCTTGTGCCACTTGGTACTTGGTAGATCCGCCAATGCCACGTTTTTTAATTGTACAAAAGAATACGTGAAGAATCTGTCCAATTGGCAAAAAAAAAGGAAGGCCAATCAGATTCTTGGTCAAAAAATAAAAGTAATTCTGATACTATTTAAAACCCAAAATATACCATAAAAGAATTCATATGTTGAGATGGTATGAAATGAACTAGTTGAATTTGAGTAAATTGCAGGGTTTTCTTGGTTACTTTTTAGTATTTTTTTTGGGGTATTGAGTAAAAAAATAACTATCCAAGAGAATATTCGGAGGAAAGAGTGTGCCGACAGAAAAAAAAAAAAAATCGGAGGAAAGAGTGGTGGTAGATAGTGAAGTGTCTGCGTGGTCAGATATGGTTGACACATCTATGACGAGTCACCGAACGGAAACTTCTATAATTTTTGGTCAATAATATTTCAATTTTAGCATTTCGAGGTTGGAATTTTGGAATGAGAAGATGATAATGTTGTTTGATGACGTACCATGCACAAACAATTTGCCTTATAGTTTCTATGAAAATAATAATTAAATGACCTACCTATATGCATTTATATTAAGTGAACTTTCGACTATATAACTTTATATAATAAAATTTTAATTGAGATTCTTAATAATGATTGTCTTATGACAAAATATATCTCTATATTCTATTATATAAAAATAATATCTATTAATTTAATTAATTTGGTTCAGTATTCGGTTTAAATATTTTCTATTTTTATTTTAGTATAAATTACAAACATTATATTTAGCTGATAGATAAATAGTCATGTCCAATTTAAGTTTGGATAGATTTTGATCAGTTTTATCTATTTCATCCAACTCTTTTTGTCCCTTTAGTATATAAATAGATACGTAACATGTCTTCTTTAACTTGCACAAACATTTCTGCAATCTAAATTCAATCCAAAACAAAAACAAAAAAAAACAAACATGATGCAGCGAGTGTTCACCTTTGGGAAAGGAAGAAGCGAAGGCAACAAGGGCATGAAGTCCTTGGTATGTACCATCATCATATCAAATGATCAAACCAATGTTTTCTTTTTAAAACTTTTTTTAATTAAAAATGTTTTTGTATGAAGTTGGGTGGTAAAGGAGCCAACCTGGCGGAGATGGCGAGCATAGGCTTGTCGGTGCCGCCGGGGTTGACCATATCGACGGAGGCTTGTCGGCAATATCAGATCGCCGGCAAGAAGCTTCCAGAAGGTTTATGGGAAGAGATTTTAGAAGGTCTTAGCTTCATCGAACGTGACATTGGAGCTTCCCTCGCCGATCCCTCCAAGCCACTCCTCCTATCCGTCCGCTCCGGCGCCGCCGTAAGTAAAAATTTCTATATATAAACATCATTTATGTGCTTTTTAAAAAAGAAAAAAAGAAAAAACAAGCCGTAGAAAAGCCTTTTTTAACCAGGATGAGAAAACAAATTTGTGTCAAAAGATGTATAATTCTTTGGAGATGGTGATAGCTTTACCAAAAAGGATAACCATCTTTTAGATCAACGGATGAGATCAATGTGCGTTTCTTTCAACGTTTAAACTTCATTTGATTGGTTCTGTAACACAATTAATGGTTTATATTAGTATTGTTGCAGTATTATAATCTGAATTTAATTCTGAAAATATCAACATGTGAGTGAGTTGTAGACGATAAAAAAGTTTGTTCATATATTAACTTGATATATTCTTAATGTTTTCAAAAAAGTTTGGTGATATATATAGTCACTTCTTTTCTTTTATCTTATTGTTTTTTGAAAATGTTTTAGTAGTATAATTTTAGTTAATATGAATAAAATATGAAAAACATGGGAAACACAGAAATTTCTCCTGGGTCACATTTGGATGACAGGAGTTTTTATAGGAAATTTTATTGTCTAGTTTTTTTTTTGGGTAACGAATGTATTAAAAAGGATAAAACATTTAACTTGTCTTTTGATCGATCTTTGCGTTGTAGATATCAATGCCCGGTATGATGGACACTGTACTTAACCTTGGCTTAAACGACGACGTTGTCGTCGGTTTGGCCGCCAAAAGCGGAGAGCGTTTCGCTTACGACTCTTTCCGGCGTTTTCTTGATATGTTTGGTGATGTTGTAAGTCCTCTGTTTTTATACAATTGAAGATAACTTCCTCGACAAGAAAACTCTCTGACTACCTTTTTTCAATTCTTTCTTGATCAATAAAAGGTGATGGGGATTCCACACGCCAAGTTTGAAGAGAAGCTGGAGAGAATGAAAGAGAGAAAAGGAGTCAAAAACGACACTGAATTAAGCGCGACAGATCTCAAGGAACTGGTTGAGCAGTACAAGAGCGTTTACTTACAGGTCAAGGGTCAAGAGTTTCCTTCAGGTTTGATTTGGATCCTGTTTCTTTATCTGAAATTTAAGTAATAACATTCAGATTTTCAGTTTCATGAGTGTTTTTACGGGTTAATTGCAGATCCGAAAAAGCAACTGGAGCTAGCGATTGAAGCTGTATTCGATTCTTGGGATAGCCCGAGAGCAATCAAGTACAGAAGCATTAACCAGATAACCGGATTAAAAGGAACCGCGGTTAACATTCAGTGTATGGTGTTTGGAAACATGGGAGACACTTCAGGGACTGGTGTTCTCTTCACCAGGAACCCTAGTACCGGAGAGAAGAAGCTCTACGGCGAGTTTCTTGTCAATGCTCAGGTTTGTCTATCTATAACACTCGGTCTATACTCATTGTCAATTGGTTTTGAAACTTGAAGCTCATTACCTTGTTCTTACACTATGTGTGTTTGGATAGGGAGAGGATGTTGTTGCGGGGATAAGAACACCGGAAGATTTGGATACGATGAAAAGACTAATGCCCGAGGCTTACGCAGAACTAGTAGAGAACTGCGACATCTTAGAGAGGCATTACAAAGACATGATGGTTAGTATACATACATACATACAAGTCTCATAGTACTCATCAACAAAAACAGGGCACATATTTAGTTTGAACAATGGTCTCAAATGTGTATTGCAGGATATCGAATTCACGGTACAAGAAGAGAGATTGTGGATGCTGCAATGTAGAGCGGGTAAGCGAACGGGTAAAGGTGCGGTGAAGATTGCAGTTGATATGGTAAGTGAAGGGCTTGTAGATAAACCTTCTGCAATCAAAATGGTGGAGCCTCAACATCTTGATCAACTACTTCACCCACAGGTAATATATATTAGACTCTAAAGGTTCAATCTTTTTTGCACAGTAGTCACAAAACTTGCGAGTTGAAACCAAAATTCGATAATTTACTTCGATCCCGTTAAGGGTTTTAGCCGTTTATGATTTAGGGATCAAAAACAGAGAAGAGATGATTGAAAGTTTTGATTTTTTTGATGGATTAGTTTCATGATCCGGCGGGATATCGTGAAAAAGTGGTGGCGAAAGGCTTACCGGCGTCTCCAGGAGCGGCGGTTGGGCAGGTTGTGTTCACGGCGGAGGAAGCCGAAGCTTGGCATTCTCAGGGCAAAAACGTGATTCTGGTAAAATCAAAACTCATAAATCTCTGAATATATAAACCGATAACACTGCAAAATCTGAACGTATCTTGTTAATGAGATGTTAAGGTTCGAACGGAGACGAGCCCTGAAGATGTTGGAGGTATGCACGCAGCGGAAGGTATATTGACGGCGAGAGGAGGAATGACGTCACACGCGGCGGTTGTTGCTCGCGGTTGGGGCAAATGTTGCATCGCCGGTTGCTCCGAGATACGCGTCGACGAAAACCATAAGGTTGATGATTTGATTGTCAAAACATATGTCATCTTTGAGATTGTTCTGAAACTAAATGGTGAAACTTCATTCAGGTTCTGTTGATTGGAGATTTGGCGATAAATGAAGGCGAATGGATCTCGATGAACGGATCAACCGGTGAAGTTATATTGGGGAAACAAGCATTGGCTCCTCCGGCTTTAAGTGCAGATTTAGAGACTTTCATGTCTTGGGCTGATGGAATCAGACGTCTCAAGGTGTGTTTATGAGTTTCTGAGTTGCTTTTTAACTTGTTTGACATTCTTCAAGCTTTTTTTTTTTTTAACTCAAATGTCGAATGATTAATAAGGTTATGGCGAATGCGGATACGCCTGAAGATGCGATTGCAGCTAGGAAAAACGGAGCTGAAGGGATCGGGCTTTGTAGAACCGAGCATATGGTACTTTTCTTCTCTGTTTTTGATTTTCTGTTTTGTATTAAGATTGTTTGGGTCCAAATTTTCATGTTGTGTTTGGTTTGGTTGTTAAGTTCTTTGGCTCAGATAGGATTAAAGCAGTGAGAAAGATGATAATGGCGGTGACAACAGAGCAAAGGAAAGCTTCTTTAGACGTCTTGCTTCCTTACCAACGTTCAGATTTCGAAGGGATCTTTCGTGCAATGGATGGTAACATATTTTGAGTCTCTCTCTCTCTCTCTCTCTCAAATGTAGAACTTAAAACATATGCCTAAACCTTTGATCTTTGTTTCTCTAGGTTTACCAGTAACAATCCGTTTGTTAGACCCTCCGCTTCACGAGTTTCTCCCGGAAGGTGATTTGGACAACATTGTACACGAGCTAGCCGCAGAAACAGGCATGAAAGAAGATGAAATCTTGTCGCGGATAGAGAAACTCTCTGAAGTGAACCCAATGCTTGGTTTCCGCGGTTGCAGGTTTCTTGCTTTCTCTTTGCACCTGAGTTTTGATTGAGTGATTTACTGAAGAACAATCCGATGAAACGGTTAATTGGTACACAATGTAGGCTTGGAATATCATATCCAGAGCTAACGGAAATGCAAGCGCGTGCGATTTTCCAAGCAGCAGCGTCAATGCAAGAACAAGGTGTTACTGTTCTTCCTGAGATTATGGTTCCACTTGTAGGAACTCCTCAGGTATGTTTATGTATGCATGTATACTCTTGCAACATAATTAAAGAAAGATTTACGTTTTTTTACAAAACAAAACACGTTTGATAACGACAGGAGTTGGGTCACCAAGTTGATGCAATCAGGAAAGTTGCAAAGAAAGTGTTTTCAGAGATGGGTCATACCGTGAGCTACAAGGTCGGGACAATGATCGAGATCCCTCGAGCCGCGCTCATTGCAGATGAGGTGAATGTACTACACTATATTGTGTAGACACTAAAACATATTAGAGAGGAATTTGCTAAAGTAGGAACCTTTTTGGTGAAACAGATTGCGCAAGAGGCAGAGTTTTTCTCCTTTGGGACAAACGACTTGACGCAGATGACATTTGGATACAGTAGAGACGATGTTGGCAAGTTTTTACCGATTTACCTCGCCAAAGGAATTTTACAACATGACCCTTTCGAGGTATATTAACTAGAATTAAGACAATTTCATTTACTCTCTCCAAAAGATAAGAACTTGATAGTCATTGTTTGTGTTTGGATCAGGTTCTTGATCAGAAAGGTGTAGGACAATTGGTCAAGATGGCGACAGAAAGAGGACGAGCGGCTAGGCCTGACCTCAAGGTAAGTTTTAGCTAATATTGAAAATCGAATCATAGATTGAATTTGGGAATATGGGATTGAATCTGAGTCAAAAATAAACAGGTTGGGGTATGTGGAGAACATGGAGGAGAGCCATCCTCTGTTGCATTCTTTGCTGAAGCAGGACTTGACTATGTCTCTTGTTCTCCTTTCAGGTATATTTAGATACTGTTCAATCAAATTGTATTTTTCCCATATAAAAATGATAATCAGATTGATGTAAACTTGGGGATTTTTGTTACAGGGTTCCCATTGCAAGGCTAGCAGCTGCTCAAGTTGTTGCATGATGAAAACTGAGAGGAATTATTCTGTGAACAAAAAGCTTTGATTTTTTTCCAAGAAAATGAACAAAATAAAAGAAATTGGATTCAACTTCTTTTTAAAAAAGAATATAGAAGCTTCATCATGTTGTCAAGTGTTAATAAAAGAGAATATTGTTGGGATGTTTTAATATGTCCTGGAAATAACCATCAGTCCCAAATAAAATCCATGAGCTCAAAGTTAAGATATAAAGGAATACAACAATAATTGTAAGAAGATGATCACATGTCTAGTGGGAATATTAAGAGGAAGATTGATGTAAGACAGAGCAGAGAGATTCTATCACCTGGAATCATCTTCAAACATGTGTTCATAATCAACAGATCAAGTAATCAACTTCACATATTCAGCTTTCTCTACTTGCAAAACATAGTTAGAGGCTTTGGGTAACTAAAGGAATGAACAAGCGCGAGGAGCTGACTCCGCAGGATATAGTATATATCGAAGAAGATGTTCCTGATCTTCCCCAGGATTTGAAACCAAAAATCAAGTCTTTGTTTTTTTTCAAAGACAGTTATTCGTTAATGAACAAACCGTTCAAAAGCTCAGATGATGAATTTCCGTTTCCATTTTCATCAAAAAACCCATTTTCAGCACTTTCTTTCCTCAACTTCCGCTCTTCAACGATGGATTCTTCTGTATCAGCACAGAAATTCCGTCTTCCTTGTCTTACGGGTTTATCCGCCACTATAAATTTGCTTCCATCTCGGACACGTTCAGAAAATCCTGCCCAAACTGTTACAAAAAAATGCTTTTCTTTTAAGCAAGCAACACTAGCTATCATAATTCCTATATATGACTAAGAAGTCACACCTCATGATTTCATAGAGTTACTACTATTCTCCATAATCTTGCTTTCTAATAAAGTTTATGTTTTTTCAATCTTCTACAGCATCATAAGCAAAAACAGAACAAAAAGTACCTCCAAAATGATGCAAGACAATAGAAGCTGCAACAGTAACATTCAGCGAGGCAGTGCCACAGCCATACTGAGGAATATATACAAAGAAGTCGCATATTTCATATTCTTTGGCAGATAATCCTGTTCCCTACAAAAAGCCCCAAACTTGGTCCTTTAGTAATAATTTGTCAAAATCTTGAATGCTTATCTACCATTGAATTGAAGCCAACATAAGCAGTTTGTGGATTAGACGAGACGAGAGGGTTACATAAGAAAAGAAAGCTGGACAAGTTAACTAAACTCTGAGATAACTTAACTCCAATTTCTGGTGTTCTAAAATGTGTCTTTTTCATCAAACCATTGAAGTATCTATTAACCTACTTGTTCCCTAATTATTGTTCAACAGATGAATTTGACTAAAGATCATGAAGCACACTGTTCTTCCATATTCAAACTTAGCAAAATTGGGGTATTCTAATTACCTCATTACCCAGAAGAAACGCTGTGCTTCTTTTGAAAGGATGTTGGTTAATCGCAGCAGCTCCATCTGCAATCTCTACGCCGCATATATCGCAATCTTTCTCCTCCTTTACAAGTAAAATCCAAAACACACATGACTTCAATTTTTTGAATCCGGTAATGATAAAGATCCATATAAAGTTCCCAATTTGGCTGGGTAATTCTGAAAATCAGACCTTGAGGTAGGTGCGAGCATCGACGAGGGAGTGAAAATGGCGGAAGCGGATGTGAGAAGCGGAACCATGGCTGCCGAAGGCGTTGAAATCACGGCGGCCGACGAGGATCAGCTCCGTAACACCAAACGCCGTCGCGCTCCGAGCTAGTGTGCCGACGTTGTGCCGCTTTGCTATGTTGTGAACAACCACGTAGCTCTCAAATTCCACCATCTTAGTCTTCGTCGTCGTCACCACCGCTTGTCTTCCACTTTTTCCAGCGAGGGTTTTTGCGGCGGCCTTTAAACCAAAAAAAAGGACCTTGATAGATAACCGGCATTTTTTGTTATCAATTTGGTTATAGACTAACCGGTTTTGTGTAAGTAAATTAAAAGAAATTTATTGATCAATTGACTAACCGATTCATATATTATTGATGAATACATCGGTTTAAAGCTTAATAGTCTGTTTAACCGTTAATTAATTTTCTGATCGTTTCTGTAAGTTTGCAGCCATATCAAGGCCAGACTATTTGTTTTCTTCATTGGCAGAAATTAATCTGAATCTCATATACAAAGTAAAATAATCAGACCCAAGCATGAACCATGACTGTCCTCTAATCTCTTCTATTTCTTCTTTCTATTTTCTCTCTTTTTGTATCCAAACGTGACTCCATGCTTGTCACTTGCTATGATCTTCTCCATTAATAAAGACCGTTTAAAAGCACAAAGAAGAATATTCTCAAAACTTGGATTGTTTTTGTCGTCGAATGGCATCTCAATATTTGAATCAAAGTAACTTTTTGTTTGGTAATCAAAAGTAGAAATGGGAGGAGGAACATAGCCAGCAACAAGAAAAAAGAAACTCATGGAGAAATGTGAAGCTCTCTAAATCTTCTCGACCCTGAACGAATCCATAACTCTTCTTAGATCTTTTTCCTCTTCCTGGAAAACTTTCTCAGGTGTTTGGAGTCTCAGTGAATACAGTCTATTGTTCTCAACTCCTAGAACCGCAAGGTAGCGCCGGTTCCATTCCAAACGAGCCACTCTATCTTGCGGCATCACAGCGAGCTCGTTGTTGTTTGCGTATGACTTTATGTTCACCTGTTTTGATCATCAAAACCCAATGTAGCTTAATGAGCTATGTGATCTATCATACAATATCTCTAACTTCAAGAAAAAAGCATTAATGCATGTTGCAGCTTCAAAATGAACCGAAAATAAGACATGTTGCAATACCAACCCTGAAACACTATGATTGCTCAAGAAAACAATTTTTTCTTATGCAACTCTGAGACACTGTGATCGATCAAGACATGTTGCAACACCAAAACATGGTTGATCAAGAAAACTATTCTTATGATTGATCAAGACATGTTGCAACACTATGATTGATCAAGAAAACAATCTTTTCTTATGAAACTCTAAATCAACAAGACAAATGTAATGGCCCGGTTCTGTCCAAATTCACCTAAAGCTTCACACTTTGCTTCAGCAATAGGCCCAAGAAAATCCTCCTTATAACCAAGCTCAACTATCAAATGATCTTAGTCGTCCTATGATGTTCTTTTCTCATAAATTAGGATTTGAATTCAACTGAACACCACATTCGTTACGCAGATACAAATTAATTGAAACCTGAGATGTTAATTTCAGAGATTTTTGGTAATTGACTGTCTTTACCTCAACTTGGTAGTAGAGTTTACCATCATCTGCAACTCTAGAGGAAGTTGTTAGGATGTTGGACTCGCGCCTGACCCCGAGTCTAGTGGACATAAACTCAGTCAAGTACTGTCTAAGTACTCTCTTTCCTGCTTCTTCAGGGGAACCCAAGTCCTCAAGTGACGAGTATTTCGAGGAAGAAGGCGAAGAGAACTCGACTGAGAGGTTCTCGTCGAGAACAATAGGGTCTCTAAAGAATATGTCAGCGCCGGCTCCTCGGACTTGGATCCAGTTTTGAGGGTACTTGAAGGAGTATCCATCAAATGTATCTATGTACTCTCTGAACACTGAACTCGAAGCAAATGATGCCGGAAGATTGGCTTCTGAAACCATTAAACCAGACATGAGCAGGCCACCCATCATCATGCTCATCCTCCTCCCAACTGCACAAGCCTTAAGAAACGGTGTCAATAATCCCATCATAGATTCAACATTGAATTCAGATAAAGATTTAGCATTTTTTGAAACAATCTAACCAAATCTATTAGGCCTTCTGCATTGGCAAAATACACAAAATTTTGCAACTAAACGCAACCCAAACTCATGAAATCGGAAAACAATATGCTAAACCAAAAAGGGAGGTTGCTGAATCAAAGTGATGAGTTTTACCTTTTTGGCATCGGTTAACGAGTTTTTGGGAAGTGGAGATTCCGGTTTAGAGAAGTTGGCAGATTGGTAAGAGATGGGTCTGGAGAAAGAGGAGGAATTGGAAGTGGGTTTGGTGAGAGGAGGAGGGGAGAGCGAACGAGGGGAGAGAAGGGTCTCCATGAAGGAAGCAAAAGAGTGGTTTTTTCTTAGAGATGGCAATTTTCTTGCATTTTTTTTTCTGTTTGGATTGCAAAGCAAACGAGGGATTGGTGGTAACGTCCGATTTTTCTGGATAATGTTTTTATTTCTCTGTCGAACACGGCGTTTTATTGTGTTTCTTACTCGCGCTTTATTTTTATGTTTTTTTCCTTCAGAAACATGATTTCAATTTTCAGTTCACTCAAAAATTTAAAAGTTAGTATAGAATAGAATTTAAATTTTTTGTTCATTTAGTATAAACAAAATGAACATCTTTATAAAGGTTAGATAAAGATATTTTAGGATATCAAAAATTACTATTCGAAATGCATTTTTATAAATATCCACCATATTCAAAATTACTATTCAAACGGGTAACATTCTAATTCGAGTTCAGGTAAGCATGGATAATTTCAGATAATTGCGAGTAAAGTTGAATAATTTTGGGAAAATATTTGATCAATTTTGAAGCAATTAAAAAGGGAATTTTCCACGCACAGAAAGTTGATAGTTCGTAATGCACGTAATTAATCAAACAATTTATAAGGAATCCGTAGAGAAATTGAGATTTTGGTTGGGCCACGTCAACCAAGAAATCCAAGTTTTCGATAGATATTATAAGTAAATTAAATCTAGTAACAACACTACAGCAAAATTTTGGATTAACTTTAACCCATTTAAAATTACAAAACAGTAAAAAAAAAAAAAAAATTCAGACCCAAGCATGACCATGCCCGTCCTCTAATTTCTTCTGTTTCTTCTTTCTTTTTCTCTCTGATTTTGTATCCAAACGTGACTCCATGCGTTTCGCTTGCTGTGATCTTATCTCCATTAGCTTCGCCTTAGCATCTTTGAAAGGAGCATCAGATCTTGATGCCATCATTTGCTGTATACAAAAACAAACAAAAAAGATAAATCACAACTTCATAAACTTTCCTCAAACTCGGTGTTGCAAATCGCACCGCGATGTAACAAGTGATTTACCTTCACATGATCCATGGCAGCCAGATTGAAACCGATTGTATCTTTGCATTCCTGGTAACAGAGATTCAGATATTACTACTTACTTTTGTCACCAAGAAAACTGTTGTATTTTCTATTGTCACAACAGATTAAAATTTACCTTGACTTTTGGGTGAAGAACATCCCTAAGAACGCTTAGCACCGGTCGTGCAGCCGGTGTAGTTACCAACTGATTGTGATGTGTCTGTAATACAATGGTTGCAATCCTGCAAACTAGTTCTACCTGCGTGGATTAAGCTTTGATGATTGAGATCAAGTGCGATATTAACTATATATATATAACCGTTGAGTCTACATTGTACACTACTTCGACATACATAAGCGATTCCATGCGTGGAAATGGGCGTGTAATTACTTATTGACTCTAAGGATACATTGAGAGATATATATATGTTGATGGAAAAGGGAGTAGAGAGATTTACCTTTTCAGGAATCAGACTCCAGTTTTTCATGTAGGAAAGAAGCTTTAAAGCATCTGAGAATGGTAGAGGCTACACAAAATCAGAGAAGGAAAGGGCAATTGATTAGTTAAAGCCTTCGATAGCTTTTTATGAACCTTTTTAAACAAGAACCTGTAAAAAATCACAGAAAGGACAATTAGTTTTGATTTGGGAGAAAAGCAACTAACCAGCAAGGTCTGCTCGAGATCATTTGTTTTTACTTCTGAGATGGCTCGGAGAACAAAATCAGACGGAGAGAGCCCGAGCATCACAACATTTGGAAGGAGATCAGGAACCTTTCCTCTTGTCTTCTCCTCCTGAAAATCAAGATGCAAGAAACAAATATACAAAACAAGGTCAAAACAGCAGATGTTCAAAATAATGTCATAGGCATAGGCTTAAACCATAATCCACATCTCCATCGGGAAATGAACATAGCCCCGAGAGTGCTTAGGAACAACTGGGAGATGCACATAAATTATGTATGTGTAGATATACAAAATCACTGTTCTCACCTCATATGCAGCAACACGATTCTTTTCATCTTCTGCTACTTCTAGAGCTTCTATGATTGAATCAGCAGCTGATAGGACATCTATTGTCTTCTTCCCAGCTAAAGCTGCAACACCTTCCTCTGGGATTTCTTCCTGGAATCCATGCCTGTTCTCCACTGCGTTATCGATCTCAGACTCAAATAGCTCTTCCAGTCTCTTTTCTTTTTCCTCCTGAGAATTTCCAGAAAATTTTTAAAAAATGATGGACCCAAAGTCATCTAGAAGTAACACATCAGAATGCTAACATCTCTTTGTAATCCTGCTACCAAATCACCATTTTACAACCAAAATAACGAAAAAAAAACTTCTTTATATAGTTAAGAACTTGCTCGAATTTCACATTTCATTCCTTTCTGCATCTATCATAATTCTGAATCTGACTCTTCATGCAAAATTTACTGGACCAACTTCAAGCATTAGTGCATTACCTCGAGGAAGAAAGGTTCTTCAGTACGATCCCAGCGTCGCATGGAGCGGTCATGAGATCCTGTGACGAGAAAATCACCACGATTGCTAACAGCAAAGCACCAAATCTCTGCGTGATGTCCACCAAGCGTTAAAAGCAGCTCAAACTTGTCTGCATCCCAATACTTCACAAGACGGTCTTTCCCAACGCTGAACAGGTAATGGGTATTGCGAACAAATTTCACACCCATAACACTGTAAAACATGGTTGCGTGTTAGTAGAACAGCACAAACCTTTACTGATCCCTGGGAATCTTAAATACAGAGAAAAACATGTTTCCACTACTAATTCAAAATTTATTGGGAAGCTACTGTTAGAAAGAGTGATCGATTTTATATCATGCACCTAAATGCGATATTGTTTTCGTATTTTTTAAGTCTAGCTTCTACATTGTATAGTGATTCTATCTTAAACCGGAAAAAAAAAACAAAAAAAAAACAAGGTCGACAGATTTTTATTTTTGATAAACTACTAGGCAGCATCGAATTCTTTTGATACACTACCGGGTGAAATTTCTCTAAGAAAAAAGACCAAATTCAGTATACAAAGAGAGTAAATTAGTGCCATTCTGAGAAATTTGGTAGAGTTTCTGGGAGTACCTGTCATCATGAGCAAAGATGGACTTGTGACAATCACCGAAATCCAAACCCCAAATTTTCAAATTTTTGTCCTGAGAACCAGTTACAATCAACTCTCCATCGGATGAAATGTCAATGCACATGACGGGCAACTTGTGGCCATATAAGGAGAGGTAGAATTTTAGGGAATCCACATAGAAAACCTGAAAACAATAGGAGGGAAGGAAGTTGGTATTACCCAATACAAGAAAAACGCTACAAGAATGATAGGAGTATGATTATAGCAACATTTTTTCCGATTATACGGCAAAGATTTAACGAACTGAAACTTCAGAACAATTTAAATATGGTATTATCATGATACAAAAAATATGCCTACCTTCACCGTGGAATCAAGTAGAGCAACTGCAATATGTTTAGCATCAGGACTAATAGCAACAGCAAGTACGTCATCATTCATCTTCATTGACCTCACATTTGAAACCGTGAGTTGCTTGGTCTCCTGCAGAGGTATTTATATATACTTTATAGTCATATAAGCTCAATCTAAAATACAACTGAAAGTTAGTATAATGTATCATCACTCATCAGCTCATTCAAACCTTAGTTTAAAACTTAAAATAATAGTGAATAAGAAAACAAATAAGGAGATGAAAAAGAATGAATGTTAAGAAGCAACCCGTGAAGCCAAATTGAAGGAAAACAGAAACAAACACGTAGTAGGAAAAATACATTTTATGACGCCACTGCAAAAACATTTTCCTTGAGAAAGAACAAATTGCATCACTGACTTTTTCAGATTGAGAGTATCAATGAAACATAGGAAAAGTTCAGAAATCTCACTTGGCCAGGTTTCTTTTTGACTTGGTATTCCCAGAATTTGACTTCATGATCTGCACTCACAGTGACGAACCCAGATTCATCTGGAATGGGTGCAATTGACCAAATAGTGCCACCATGGGCTTCAACATCTTCCACTTTGGTAGCACTCCCTATATCAATGATCTCGAGTACTCCACTCTTAGTTCCAACAATACCATACTTACTTTTAGGGACAATCAAACTGCAGAGTCCATATCCTGAATCAATGGTCCGGAGACAGGAACCTGTACTAGGATTCCAAATTTTCACTTCACTGTGACTGGTTGACATCAAAAGGGTGTTGTCGTCACTGAGGGCTACACTCCTCACGTCAGATCGATGTCCTTGGTGTTCAATGGTAGCAGTTTTCTCGTTTTCGCTGCTCTTTAGTGTATAGAACTCCAGTGAGTTATTGTTCAAAGACAAAGCCAATGTTGCCAAGGAATCTTTTGGAGTAATCGGACAGAAAGAGAAAGAGCTTATTTTTCTGCCAGCTCTAATGACTTGTAAGAGCTTAAAAACGTCAGGGACAGTAGGAACAGGAACACTATCAGCTTCTTCGACTTCATTACTTGCATCTCCATTACTGGTTGTATTTTCAACCTCGTTTTTGGAAGATTTCTTCTCTTTCCTGCGAAGCCTACGCTTTGATTTCCGCTTTGCCTCCGTTTCATCCAATACCCGGAATATTTCAATTGTTTTTCCTGCCATTTGACAAGCCAACAGACTTCCTGAATTATTATATCTCACAGTCGAAACTCTGTCCTTGGTTTGTCTCTGGATTTCCCCAAACGGCTTCAAAACTTCCCACTTATCCTCGGTCAAATGATCTCCGCTAGCATCACGTCCATTTGCATTTGAATCTGACACCAATGATCCATGCGACAAGTTTTTTTTAACAGCGTAAAATCTAAGTTCCGGATCAGCAGAACCAGTAACGACATATCTTTCTTCTGGATCAGCATCCACAGACCAGACTTCACTATGATGACCACTAACTATTTGCATACAGTGTTGGGTCTCAAGATCCCAAACTCTCAAGAATTTATCCTTAGATGAAGTAACAAGCTTCTTACCAGAGTCCAAGAAAACAAGATCTGTAACCTACAATACATGCACACATAGTCTTGTCAAACTATCAAGGAGAAACTAATCAACCCATTGGGAGCCATGAGAAACAGAAAATGATGAATCAATAAGAACTAAACGATATAAATGTAAAGCAAGCTGCAATCCCAATACAAACCTGATCACGGTGACCACGGAGACGAAAGAGCCCTGTTTCACCAACCACATCCCACAAGATAACATCGTTATCTTTACCTCCAGACGCAAGCATAGATCCAACCTTGTTGTACCTCAGTGCAGTCACAGCACCCTTATGGCCATTCAGAGTAGTCTCACAGGTTCCTTTCTCACAATCCCATATTCTTATACTCCCATCTGCATACCCAACTGCAACCTGGTTGATTATACAGAATCAAACAACTATGTTTAATCGCTTCTGTCATCCAAACTTTAACGCAATAACAAAATATTTGAATTATCTAAGACATTCTTTTTTACTTCAGTTATTTCTCAAAAAAGACCATTTGCTTGAAAAATCATAGCTAGTGGAATTAATTATTTTGCCTAATATCTGAGTTCTTAACTTCGAGGAGCAAACAAAAATGTTCAAATATTTGCCTTTCTGAGCTCTATTACGCTATTGCAATAGCCAAACAAATGTCGAGCAATGTTAACTAACAAGTCAAAAGAGAGAAAAAATAAAAGTACCAAAGTAGAAGCAGAGGAGGCGATAGAGGTAACGGCAAGAGACGGTCCGCCGCGAGAGGAGGAAGGAACTAGGGTTTTGGAGCAGATTCCTTGCCGGACGTGCCAGATTCCGACCTTCTCCAATGCCGGAGCAAGCACATGCTTCCCCGTCGAATCGTATGCGATGTTCGAATCCAAAGACGTTATCACGCCAAACGAAGAAGCCTGCTCATATCTAAGATACGACTTCACCATTGTTGAAAGCTTTCTTTTTCTTTTTCAATTTTCTCCGTCTTCGTCCTCGTCCCTTACTGCATTGAGCTTTGATGGCGGGTTTAGGGTTTTTGGAGAGAGGCAAGCTCAGAAGTATCTCACTTCTAAGAGAAATATGTTTTAACTAAATTGCAATAAACAGCTCCATTATTTTTGTTTATTCCGTATCTAACCCATAACTTTTCCTTCTAACCTGTTAACCCTTGTAGTAAGGATGCGAAACAAAAAGTTCAGCCGAAAGAAGAACCGATACATTTAGAGGTAGTTTTTGCATAAGTTCTTACGAAAGAGATAGTTTTTGGATATAGGGTAGTTTTTTAATTTATGAGTTTTCGATAACCCGAAATTATCCCTACTCTTTTAAACACAAATTCACGGAGTCATGTTTCTTTCCAATAGCTTCATCCACCGTCTTTTCTTTTCAATTTTGTCACCGCTTCAACTTTTCGATCTCGCTATCTAGATTCACGATGTTGATGAGTGGGTTAACTCTTGTTCGCTTCTTTTCCAATATCTTCACCTATGACCTCCACAATATGTGCTCGCAGTTTTTTCTCAAAAACCGAGAGGATCTGAAACAAAGATAGATGGGTGTTCGGAGAGACGTCTACTCAGATCGTTCATATGTGATGGAGATTGATCGAGTTCCTGATTCACTCTACTACTGTAAGTTGATCTTCTTCTTGATCAATATCTGTTAAACTAATTCATTTGAATTTGTCTCTCCTAATTTTTTATTTTGTTGTTTGGATCTGATTTTGGCGATGAAAGCAACTGAAACTTCCTCCGATCGTTAAGTACTCAGCGCCATCATTCTTTGTTGATCGATTTCGTCTGATGTAGTAAGATATCACGATTTTCCTCCTCGGATGTTTCCTCGCATATGAAACAAGAGTTTAACTTAACATATTCTCATTGTTGTGTCCATTGCTAATTGTCCTTGCAGTATTGTCCATGTGGTTATAATTGTTGGATGGATTAGTTATTAAATTTGAATGAAATTGATTCATTATTATATGTTTGTAAGAATCAGATTAGTCATCACATTTTTATACACCAAATATGAATATTTTCATATACAAAAGACCATCCATCGCAAGTCGAAGATCTTCATCATCTCACATGTCGGCATCATTTTTTTTACGTGTCTTTATGGATGTGAAATCGTGGGCAAGTTCCAATAGATAAAGTTTCGTGGACAGGATCCAGGTGGATAGACATGTATGGACGAATGTAGTTATGTCTCTGTTTGGGTGAGAAGATGTGTATATGGTGGGATAAAGCCCGCTCCTACATATCAAGCATATGGTGGATAGTAGCGGATGGATATGTAAAGTTGGACTAGATACTCTAAGTGAACATGAGCTGAAGACCAAATCGTACATGGATGGTAGACGATGGACATGCGTAGTTATGTTATCTTCAAGTTAAGGATACTATTGTCAGATTGTTTATGGAACAAACAAGATTTATGTTGAATCATAAAAGTGTTTTGTGGTTGAACCTAAAAAAATATTTTCTTAATATGTATTGTGGTTGGTTGGATCATAAAAAATGTTAATTTTGAGACAATTTTTGAGATAATGATAGATAGGATTGTGATAATATTGTTAAGAAAACCTATCTCTATGGACAATAATTTGTGTACAACAATTTGTGGATAACTATGGATACACAAAGCACTATAATAAGCATCACCAAATCTAACCCAAATTACAAACCACAAATAAATTAATCAATTTCTATAAATTCTAACCAAGTGATCTAACATTAAGTTAAAAACAAAACTCTAAATTCTTAAAGTCTCTATTCGATTACATCTTTGATTACTATTCAAACTAAAGATGTGTTATCCATATGGTCAACGCAAAATAGACAATACCAAATGAACAAAGCAAATGATATACAACAGAACGCATAAGCAAGAACATAACTTTTTGCTTCAAGTCCCATTGTAATCAAGTAGCTCAACACAAGTATGGAATTGAAATCTTTCATTGAACCAATACATCTTAAACAAATCGTGGAAATTAGGTTTAGTTAGAATCTCGAATCTTTTGTAGAGCTCTTCGATTAGAAATCTTCAGAAGCCCAAATCCTTCTCCGCTGAGTTTTCTGGTCGTCGCGGGGAAAAAATCATGGAAATTGGATTATGAATTTTGCTGGATCTGTATAGTTGAGGATTTAGGTGAAGCAATTTGGACAAAGGATTGAAAGAAAAAAAGATATTCGAAATTGAGGAGAGATTTATTATTTTGAGATATTTGTTTTGTGTTGTGAGCTTGATAATATCGAAATAGAGGAGAAATGGTGGAGATTGAGGAGAAATGGTGGAGGAGTTACGATAGGAGAGATGAGAGATGATAGTGCATAGGATTAGTAAAGACTTTACACACACCGAAACTACCCCAAATCAGAAAACTACCTCATAGTGTAAATATTCATATATTTTTTGTTTTAATAAATAGAAAGTTCCGAACTAAAATCTGGATGCGATCTAAATAGCTCATTTACCAAGTTTTTTAATAAGCCTAAAGCATATCATTTCGACTGATCAAGTCGGAGCGAAAATATTTTCAATAAAAATTGAATCTAAAGGAAAATCGAATTTATACCTTGTTCTTGAATCTTTTACCACTAAAAACTGATATTTGTTTGAGTTAATTTGCTATATGGATAGTTTTCGAAAGTATAATTTGAGAATAAAGTAGTTTTGAAAAATAATTTGTAAAATGGATAGTTTTTACTGTAGTACTAACAGAGGGTTATCTAATAGAGGTTTTCTAACAATGACGAAAACACCCTTATCTCTTGTTCCAAGTTTTAGCGATGAACCCCACGTGATTGTTGTGTTGTTGCAGAGAGGGAGAGAGTTAATTGTTTTTGTTTCTCTATTTTTTTCTCTCTAGCTTTTTGTTGTTTGATTCAACTAAAAAATCTGTAGAAAAAATTCATCAATCACATATTAATCCTTGAAATTATTATACGAATCTATAGAAACTCATTTTGCTATATTTTTAAAATATTTAGCAGCGATGTACATTATATAGTAAAATGTGGTGTACGACAATAATATAAAATGTGGTGTACGAGATATAATCATAGACCACTAGTGGTTGCACATCACGTCATCTTGTACACCGGTGCTTGTACATTGTTTGGTAGACAATCAAGATGAACAATGTTGTAAGCACTACATAATGTGATGGTACACCGGTGCTTGTACACTATGTCGTAAATAAGAAGTACGAAATATGATGGTGGACAACCTTTCAAACCAACTCTTGTACACAACTACATAATATGATGGTAAAACGCTAGTGCTTGTACACTACGGTTTTAGATATGTAATAGCGGTGGACAACTATGTTGTAAAAGGTGGTATAATATACAGTTGATGTACACGAAATGACAGTAAAACATTTGTACTTGTACACTACACCCGATGCTTGTACACTGCATCGTAGATAACAGACATGATAAGACCCAGTGCTGCTATTTCACCACAAACCAAATGCAGGGTCATTATGTCTTTTTGCCTTATTTTGTCTTATCTCCCTCTCACAAACATTTTTATCTCACAAACACTACAAAACTACCCATTTAACAAATTATTTATCAAAAACTACCAAATCTTCCAATTACTTGTAAGAAACTACCCTATTAGCAAATATACCTTATTTGTTTATAGAAAAACTGACAAAGTAACGCATTTTGGTAAACATGTTCCTTTAACCTTTTAACGATTCATATTTTTAATAAACCAAACTTGTCATTATAAGAGACATGTTGAAAAATTATATGATGTTCTTTTCTTTAGAAAGAGTGATATATAGGCATAGCTATTGCTTTCACGTGGTTTATAAAATAAATTGTCTTTTTTTTTTGTCATATATGGATTGATATTAATATAAGTCAATTACAAATACCCAAATTAAAAAGTCAGGGAGCCTGCAGATTTCGACTAACTTAGTTCGGAATCTCAAGAGGCAAAGATAAAGACAGATTTGTTTAGACAACTAGATAGAACATAAAGACTCTAAAACCTTAAACAAGATCAAATAAGAAAATGGACTAAACAATAAACTTCCTAGTCACAAGAACAAAAATTCAAAACTCACCACAAGCAATAACAAACCTAAGACTGAAACCAGAAGAGATCAACACGAAAGGTAGAAACCAACTGAAAATTCTGGGCTTAACTTCCTCACTTAAAATTAAAGATGACTTCTGAAATTGAAACGCTGCTTCCAACCCTGACTTGATGAGCCTTCCTACCATGGGAGGCCTTGAAACCATCAACCAATTGCCTAATACGGAATCAAACTCGCTGAGTTGAGCAGACCAATTCAGACCTAGACCAAGATCTGGATGGAATTCGATTTGGAGGAGTCCAGGAGGACCGTTTAATGGCATCATCTCCTATTGAGAGGACTGAGACGCTGATGGTCAGAACCAATAAACCCGAGAAAGGAGAGTAGAGATGAGGGATGAGCAGGACAATGAACGACAAAGGAAGACTACCGCCAGGATCCACCATCAAATATGACTCGCCAAGGAAAAGAGAGAACGAGATCGACGAGATCCACTCGCCAAAACCCAATACAGAGCCAAATATGGGTTGAGAGAAGAGAGAGATAGGGAACAGAAGCTAACCAAAACCTAGATCCCGAACTGAAGCATGATGAACGGCCAAGAAAAATCCTATGGAGGACATCCCAAACCGCCATACCAAGACAGAGGACGACAAGACTGGCCGGAGAAAGAAAAGTCGCCATTAGCCTCCACCATTACTTCGCTCAGCCTCCTCAACGCCTAAGAGCTCTTATTGACCACGAAGAAGACAACTACAACAACAACAAAAAAGACGGACAAGCCTCTCACGACATCGGCGAAGGCACCAGCCGTCAGAGAGGCCCAACAGAGACTTTTGAAGTTCTTGACGGCTAGGGTTTTTCAGTAGCTTTTGAGAGAGAAAAAGAGATTTTTTTTGACAACCTTAGATGATAAAATAAATTGTCTAATCACGTGGTTTATATTTTGGAAAAATTATAGGAAATACCACAATTTTTGAAAACTTTGTCTAATATACGAATTTTTCTCCAACCTTATATAAAATACGACAATGCACAATCTAAAAGACGATAATACCCTTCCTCCTTTTTCTGAAGCAATTGCTTTTGGCAGACGAAGTGACATATGCGATTTGACAGTTCTGATAAACGAGATAATAAATGCTTATTTTCAATTCAGGATTTTAGATTTTCGTCCGTTTTGTCCATCGCTACTTCTATTCATCATTTTATAATGTCCACCGCATTGTCCACAATAAGTTTTTTCCACCATGATATTGTCTTCAAACGTTTATTTGTCCATAACATATCATTTATATGAACTATCACTTTTATTTAACTCGAATAGACATAGTGGATAATAAGTGATAGGTTATGGACAAATAAACGTTTGAAAGTAATATTATGTGGACAAAAATAGTTGTGGACAACGCAGTGGACATTATAAAATGATGAACAAAAGTAGCGATGGACAAAAATAGTTGTGGACAATACGATACATTATAAATATGATGAATTTAAGTAGAGATTGACAAAATATAAGTAGCGATGGACAAAATATAAATAGCGATGGACAACAAAAGCCGTGCAACTGTCATGTCATGTCAAGTCACGTTTTGGCTGACAAAAGCAGCAATTTTAGTGGGGGTGTCAAGTCACGTTTTGGCTGACAAAAGCATCAACTTTAGTGGGGGTATTTTCGCCATTTTAGAAAAATTATGGTAGATCTTATAAAGTTTTTTCAATTGTGGTAGATTATAAAAATTTGTTTCCAAAATGTGGTAGTTTCTAAAGTATTCTCTTATATTTTTTTACCATTATAATAAAGTAGGTGATCAACAGGAAAAACAAAGGCTCCAAATAGTTATCATGGCTGGAATAAATGGAATTATGATGAGTAAAAAGTTGATGAGTGGAATATAGAAGTTATATGAATTTTTTTGTTCCACTTGTTTCTCTACAAAATAGGAGAGAAATATTTTCCTCCACGTTTGTTCGTTATTTCAGTTTTTTTTGGTGGAACAAAAATAACTATTTTTCCATACTTTTCAACCCAAATGGTAAAAAATTAGAGGAATATTTAATTCCACCAATTTTTATTCCATCTAAATGATAAAAATTTAGAAGAATGTTTAATTCCACCAATTTTTATTCCTCTAAAAATACAATCATTTCCACCCAAAAAGTAATCAAGTAAGTAACACGTGCACACACAAAAAAATCGTGCACAGAAAAAAAAAAACATCAAGTAGGTGACTAGCTCACGTCCTGTCTTATTTCTTGTAACATTTTTTCTCTTCTAATCTGCCACATTATTTGCAAAAAAGTTATTTATAAAACTAAATTGTCAATAGTCCATGCCTTCACTATTAAAATTTATTTATAAAACTACAGGGGTCATCGAATTGAAGACTGGAGAGGGTAAAGAAGATTTAGCAGTTACATGGAGATGGAATCGTCGTTAACTCATGTGATGCTTGTATCCTTCTCAGGCCAAGGTCACATAAACCCTCTTCTTCGTCTCGGAAAGCTTATAGCCTCTAAAGGCTTACTAGTCACCTTTGTTACCACCGAGGAGCCATGTGGCAAGAAGATGCGTCAAGCCAACAAGATTCAAGACGGCGTGCTCAACCCCGTCGGTTTAGGTTTCCTCCGGTTCGAGTTCTTCGACGATGGGTTCTCCTATGACGACCTCAAGATCACGAAAGCCGACTTTCATTTGGTACTAAAAAAACGTGAAGTCGTCGGAAAACGAGAGATCAAGAAGCTGGTGAAGAGATATGAAGAGTCGGTGACGTGTCTTATAAACGACGCTTTTGTGCCATGGGTATGTGACGTGGCGGAAGAGCTTCAAATCCCTTCAGCTGTTCTTTGGGTTCAGTCTTCCGCTTGCCTCGCCGCGTATTACTATTACCACCACCGGTTAGTTAAGTTTCCGACCAAAACCGAGCTGGAGATCGAAGTTGAAGTCCCTTTCATGCCATTAACTTTGAAGCATGACGAGATCCCGAGCTTTCTTAGCCCTTCTTTCTCTCAGTCTGTCACTTTCGGAGAACTGGTTTTAGAACAGATCAAGCGACTTCACATGCCCTTCTCTGTTCTCATCGACACTTTTGAAGAACTGGAAAGAGACATCACCCACCACATGTCTCAGCTCTGCCCTCAAGTCATCATCAATCCCATCGGTCCGCTCTTCAAGATGGCTAAAACCATAAGCTCTGGCATCAAGGGAGACATCTCCGATTCCACGAGTCACTGCATGGAGTGGCTTGACTCGAAAGAACCATCCTCCGTCGTTTACATCTCCTTCGGGACTGTGATTCACTTGAAGCAAGAGCAGATCAACGAGATCGCTCAGGGCCTTCTCAACTCCGGATTGTCGTTTTTATGGGTGGTTCGACCTCCCATGGAAGGGTTTAATCTAGAACCACATGTCTTGCCTCGAGAGCTCAAAGAAAAAGGGATGATCGTGGATTGGTGTCCACAAGAGAGAGTGTTGACTCATCCTGCGGTTGCTTGCTTCTTAAGTCACTGCGGATGGAACTCAACCATGGAGGCTTTGTCTTCCGGAGTTCCCATGGTTTGTTTCCCGCATTGTGGAGATCAGGTGACCAATGCAGTGTATATGGTCGATGTTTTCAAGACAGGAGTGAGACTCGGCCGCGGAGAGGCTGAGGAGAGTATTGTTCGGAGGGAGGTTGTGGCGGAGAAGCTGGTCGAAGCCACCGTTGGAGAGAAGGCGGTGGAGCTTAGAGGAAACGCTCGGAGGTGGAAGGAAGAGGCGGAGGCTGCCGTGGCGTATGGTGGACCATCTAATAGGAACTTTCGAGAGCTTGTGGACAAGCTTGTTGCGAAAACAAGTTGACACAGCAGCATTGTGGTTCGTCAGTTGTTGGCACCAATCTGCCATGTTNCGTTTACTTATGAGATTAGTTGAGTAGACTTGCCTGAGTTGTCTGCTATAAGATAGAGCTAGTTTTGGGGTGGGGCTTTTGACATAAAAAAGCCTATCCGGCTGCCGTCGTTGCTTTTGCTTAAGGCATGTTCGTTTGTGTATCCAAATGTTGCAGCAGAATGTTTGCCTCAAACCAATTATCATACAAACTCTTGGACTTAGATTACATATTATACTACTATTGTCTAATCTTCTGTCATGACACTTAGATTGATATTCTGACAATCCTTCCTTTAAATTAAACAGAACTTTTCACCTAACTTTTTGCGCAATCAAGAAGACTTTTGATACAAAACACCGATATCTTTAATCGTGAGGTCACATTAAGGATTCTTTGCACAACAAACATGCAACCGAAACCCATTTTCTGAATTTGACTCTAATACCAATGGTTGGGCTTTGCAACCCTACCAGAATCTCACCCATTAGTAGTATGATATTAATTGGTTTAGGCCAAATAGTCAAGTTAAAAAAAATTGTTTTTGGACTCCTTTTAAAAAAAAATTATATTAATTGGAGTTAAACATGAGTCACTTGACTATTATTGTCTAATTTTCTTATGTGGAAACATGGAACTTGGATTGATATCCTAACCAGAAGTTATCACCACACAGAAGAGCCTTTGTTCGTTGTTATGAGAAGATATCTTCTTCGTTTCGACACTTCATCGCAAGTCGCAAGCTATTATTTTCTATAAATAGATGCTAAGTTTGACTCTCTTCGTGTTATATATAAACCAACAGTCAACGGACAAAAAGTGTTAATTATTAATTGATGAATGAAAACAAAATATTGGAGGATTAAAACAGAAATCTTGAAGGTATTTATTCATCTCCTGAACTGTAAAACAATGTTTGTATGTTATAAATAAAATAAAATAAAAACTGGAGAAATAAAGTGGAAGCCACTTTTAAAACTTAAATGGAAATATTTTAGTAGGGAATATGAGTTTTCAAGCGGAATTAATCAACTAATTCTGCAATTCTAGTTAAAATTAGTAAGATGAATTTTGATCTAAATCAGCTGATATATGTACGGAAGTTTGAACAGCCCAAGATTCAAGAAGCAGAATATGTTTGATGGAAAAATATGTTTTAACTAAATAAACAGTTTGATGGAAATATGTTTTAACTAAATTGGAAAAATATGTTTTAACTAAATAAACTCTTTTTCCAAGAGCATCTTTGTTTAAAGATTGAATTGATGATTTGTCTCAAGAATGTATTATCACTTTATTGACTTTGAAAACGTAATGCTTTTGTTGATGTCTATGGACTATTATTTTTTGCTTCCATGTTTTTTTTTTTTTTTGCCATGGAACCAAAACCGTAGGATCTATTTCATATAATTCCTATCATTTTCATTTTTAATGAAATATTTAAGTTCTTAGCAAAAAAAAAAAAAAATTTACAATAGAAATCTCCAGTATATTTGTTTATTCAGTATTTGACCCATAACTTTTATCGTGACCTGTTAACCCTCGTAGTAAGGATGCGAAAGAAAAAAGTTCAGCGGGAACAAGAACTGATATTCGTTTATAGGGAAATTGACAAAAGTAACATATTTTGGTACCAAATTTAAGGATGTATATTAAAAAAAAGACATTACGTTTAAATTCATATGTTTAATAAACCAAACTTGTCATTATAAGAGACGTGTTGAAAAAACACACGATTTTTTCTTTAGAAAGAGTAAATGTTATTGTTAATAGATTATTGGATGATTATGAAGAAGCTAATCTCGTGGTTTATCTTTTTATACCATTGTAATCAAGTAGGTAATCAGCTCACGTCCTCTCTTATTTCTTGTAACATTTTTTCTCTTCTAGCTTTTTTGTCCTATTCCATTTGTTATTTACGTCCTAATTGTTTTTTTTATCTCGCACATTATTTGCAAGAAATAGAAAAAAAAAAATACAATTATAAAAATATCTACTACTGTCCATGCATGCCTTCCCTATTAAAAAGGGATCATCGAGTTGGAGAGTGTAAAGAAGATTTAGGAGTTTCTTATAGTAAACATGGAGATGGAATCCTCGTTGACTCATGTGATGCTCGTATCTTTCCCAGGCCAAGGTCATATAAACCCTCTCCTTCGTCTCGGAAAGCTCATAGCCTCTAAAGGCTTACTAGTCACCTTTGTCACCACCGAGGAGCCATGGGGCACGAAGATGCGTCAAGCCAACAAGATTCAAGACGGCGTGGTCAAACCCGTTGGTTTAGGCTTCCTCCGGTTCGAGTTTTTCGACAGTGGATTTACATACGACGACTTCAAGAACAAAGCCGAGTCTGGTTCGTTACTTACGCAACTTGAAGCTGTCGGAAAACGAGAGATCAAGAATCTCGTCAAGAAATAC
>OVAY01001202.1:0-33871 GCA_900406395.1 Kernera saxatilis | reverse complement strand
TTGTGCAATTGTGTTTCCTAGATTGTAGGATCGTGAAAGATTCACTACTTTTCCTTTTTTATTTAAAGATTTCTATGGCAGATAATATAAGCATATTTGAAATTTGATGAAAAATAGAGTTTATCTATTTGTGTTGTTTTTATAAACAATTCTCTTAGTTTTGAAGAGGGATCACCTATCAAATAACCTATTCTTTTTCTTCTACTTTTCCAAAACTGCTACTGGTGAGATTGCCAATATTTTCCCAAAGCCAAGAATAAGTTCTATTCAGATCTATCGAATACATTTTTTCCCATGTCTTGTTGCTTGAATCGAACAACCATATCTCTAGGTCGGGCCACTTTTTTCTTGGATACGCACAAGCGGTTATCGAGGTTGCACATGATGATCTTTTCACAATTTGCATTTACAAAAGGAATTTTAGAGATGACTTGAAAAGTTTCGGTGTGAAGATCTAGAGATAGAACTTTGGTTGCTTTACATTCGGTGAACCAATGAAGTGATCCATCTACATACACAGGGTCAAACCGTCACAAGACTCACAACTACTACATTCTTCAACAAATCAAAAACTAATGAATCTATGTTAAAAAAAAAAAAAGAGAGTCAAAAGGAGAGTCCACACGGTGTCAAAGGCTGCTTTTAAAGTTTAACCCAAACAGCTTCACTCGGAATTCCACGGTGAACCACGAACATCATATAATACCCAGGCGGTGCCACGTAGGAGTTAGTGGGCCCGTCCACGTCAGCTTTGTATGCGAAAACAGATAACTGTGTCACGCGCCTCACGCGCAGGACCAGCAACCTCTGGTTCATCGCCGTCGAGTGCGTGCTAAACGACGGAGCCACGAGCCGCACCGAGACTTCTCCGTCGAACATCCCGAACGCCGGAATCACGAACGTAACGGAAAACGCCTGACCGTACAGCATATTTCCGGCGAGCTCCACCGTGAGAACCGACGGCCTCACGCGCGCGTATTGCGGATCAAGGTAACGCGGGAGATAGGCCTCGAGGCTGAGCTCCGTCGGGTACGGCCTCGCCGTGAAATTGTAATTCCGGTGAGGATTGCTTCCTCCGACTAAGACTCTCCCGTCGGAAAGAAGGAGAGACGCCGAATGGTACATTCTAGGGATCCGAGTCGGGGCGAGGATTTCGAATCTCCGGGTCGGGTCGGGCTCGTCGGGTAAGTATAAAATCGGATTGAGAACAGCGTTTGTCGCGTCTTCCCAACCAGCGGTTCCATTCGCAGCACCGTTAATGATCAAAACGTCACCGTTTGGTAGCAACAGCATATCGGGCATGACACGTGGCGACGGCATCTGCTCCATGACCCATTTCGGATTCGGGTCGGTCACTTTTAATCTCCCGCACGTACGAGACGCTCCGACGAAGATTTTAGGGACCGTCCTCGCCGCCTTCAGAAACGCTCCAGTCGGAGCACCGCCGCATACCATAACCTCCGCCGACGTCTTCGATCGGTTATTTTCTCCGGTGAGCAAGAGAGGGAGGAGCACGGAGGAGCCAGTGCTGGGGTAATTCCGTTTATCGCCGCCGGGAATCTCCGGAAACTCCTTGACGATTCGGTGATTGACGAAATCGAACAAAATCGATCTTCGATTGGCGAAGATGAATAGATTTCCGTCGGGGAGAAGATGAAGAAACGGATAAAGATTGTTTTCTTCATTCGGGTCTCTCGTTTCCGCCAAGAATCTGAGATTGAAAACGGATTTTCCTGGATTCTTGGGGTAAAACTCGTAGGTGAAGGCTCTTCTTCCGCCGACAATGATAATCCGGCCGTCGGGGAGAATCTGATTGGTGGCATACCACCGGCGAGAGGAAAGATACGCTCTGTTCTCAAGCCAATCGCACGAAACGCTTCCGCCTCCGGTGCAAGGCGTGAATATCCGTACAGCTCGTTCGCCGACGCCGTAACCGCCGGTCTGGATTAAAGAGCCGGAGGCGTTCAAGGAGCCGGAGGAGCACCAGGTGTCGTAACGGAGAGTAAGTGGGCGAAAGGTGTTTGAAGCGACGTCGTATAGGAGAGAATGAGCAGAGCAGTCGAAAACGGTGGCGTTTTGGCAGAGTTGAGAAGGGAGAGAGAGATTCGAAGGGCCATAGTCCGTACGGTCAAAGATGACGACTTTGTTGTTGTGGAGGAGTTGCATGTGCATTGCCGATATGCCTATACTCGGCTGCAGGAGATCCCACCTCCCGCCGGCGAGAATCGCTAACGGCGAGCGTGGGAGGAGCAAATCCGACGTGGAACAGAGGAAGAAGAAGAAGAAAGATAAAACGACAGCGTATGTGTTCTTCTTGAATCTTTTTTCTTTCATATTTCTTTTTTCAGGTCTGAATCTTGCTTCTCCGGAGAACGAGAATTCACATTTAAAACTTTTTTTGGGTAATTATTGTCTTTCATGAAATGGGTAGGAGAAGAAACATTTATGGTTTTTTTTGTTTTCTTTGCTGGTGAAATGTGTGATCATAGACTCACATTCCTCTGTACAAAATGATCTGTAGGATTCAAATAAGGGTCAAAATGGATTTATTGCTTTTGAAATGTACAAATAAGTTGGTGAATTTTGGATCTGTATTATTGATCACGGACCATCTCCACAGAGATAACAGTATGGCATTTTATCAACTTGCAGTGCGAACTATAACGGAGATCACAGAGTGACCAAAAAAAAAAAAGAGTACAATTTGTTCATGTACACAACAAAAAAGAATTAAAAAAAAAAAAAAATCAAATTCACTTTGCATTTCTTGTTCTGTTTTCTGTTAAGGGAACAAAGAGTCCCGCCATTATTGGGACAACTGTAATTACTTGGATAACAAGAAGAAGGGCTTCCTTAATACTCATATGGGCCGAATTTGTAGTCTGCTTGAGACCAGCTGATTCAGCCCATTGGCCTTTTGAGTCTGCACCACAATAGTCAATACTCAATACTGTGAAATTTTGCACACGAGTATTTAACGAAACAAATCACAAGATAAAACTGTTAACATGAACACACAAAAAAAACAAAAAGTAAAAGTGAGAAATCTAGGCATGCCGAGTTAATCTGAAATGAATCGACACTTAATTTTTGTTTCTATATCTAAGAACTGAATCCGAATAAGATCGAAACTTAATACTTTTAGAAATTAATGATTTATTTGATTAAAGTTTTAAACTGTTTCACACAAATTGAACACTTCTTAAAAAACACATCTTAAAAAAATACAGTGATCTTTTGAATCTTGATGATTGTTTTTCAATATTTTGGAACCCTGTATTGATATACTTTGTAAACGTGTCCTATATGTATGCATATATGGTTTTTGTAAAAACAAAAATAGTTGCCTCAAGTTTTAAAGGTGCTATTATCTCACTAAAAAGAATATTAGGTAAAGGTAAAGGTAAAAATAACTGAAAATATCCCACAATAGAAGGATAAAATTACAAAGGCATCCAAAAACTATAATTGGGTTTTTAGCAGAAATGAGCAGAGAGATTAAAATCAATGGTTACGTAATCTCTGTTAATTCTTAATCCTCCATTGACCCTTTTCATCTCCTATTCTCGCTCTGTCGTCCTTGTTATTAAAGCAGTCGGTGATTCAACCTCCAATTTTTAACTCCGGCAGGCCGATCTGAAAACCACAGCTTTCCGCTTAAGGCTTCGCCGGAAAAAATAAATCTCAGCGGCTTGTATCGCCGCATTTGCAAATGGCAGCAGCGTTTTTGAATCTCGGCGGCTACGTTTTCGTCTTCTTCTTGTCGTTATTAGCCACATTGGCTCCACAGGTTCGAGCCAATGTTGCTGTCTTCGACAAATACTGGACGCAGCGTCAAGGCGATGCGTTGAAACGAACCATCGGCTCTTATGATCCTAATCCGCTGAACGTTACCAACCACTTGAATTACCATGTCTCTTTGTGAGTTTTTGTCTTTGTTAGGTCAAATTTTAACCTAACTTCTGAAACAAGTAACCTAATGAAACAATCTGGTTCTTCTTAACAGAGCAGTGGACGCCACGGAATCGATCAACGGGACAAGGAGAGAGCTTACGCAGACGAGAAGTGGTCGGAAAATTCAAAAACGCAGCGGAAAATGCCTAGCTTATAACCCCATAGACAAATGCTGGCGATGCGACCGTAATTGGGCGAAAAACCGGAAGAAGCTAGCGGATTGTGTGCTCGGATTCGGCCGGAGAACCACCGGAGGAAAAGACGGACCGATCTACGTAGTCAACGACGCGTCCGACAACGATCTTGCCAACCCTAAGCCAGGAACGTTGAGGCACGCGGTGACCAGAGACGGACCGCTTTGGATCATATTCGGAAGAAGCATGATCATAAAACTGCAACAAGAACTGATGATAACGAGCGATAAGACGATCGATGGAAGAGGAGCGAGGGTTTACATCATGGAAGGTGCTGGATTAACGCTTCAGTTTGTGAACAATGTGATCATACACAATATTTACGTCAAGCACATTGTTCCTGGGAACGGTGGTTTGATCAGAGACTCGGAGCATCATATTGGGCTCAGGACTAAAAGTGATGGTGATGGAATCAGTTTGTTTGGAGCAACCAATGTTTGGATCGATCATGTCTCGATGACGAAATGTGCAGATGGTATGATCGATGCGATTCAAGGCTCGACGGCAGTAACTATTTCCAACAGCCATTTCACCGACCACGAAGAGGTAAAAACAAAAAAAAACTTTACTTTTTGCGACGGATTTTAACGACGTAGTTTTTCAATCACTAAAATAAGTTGTTTGCTTACGTTTACAATAGAAGATTTCTGAAAGAAAAAAAAAATGATTTCTGTTTGTGTTTTGAGTTTGCGTTTGCAGTTTGAAAAACTTTTATCTTTTATATTTCTAAAAATTGATCTTTTTCATGCTAAAGCAAACACAAAAATTATGAGAAATGATATAGACATAGATTGTTTCTAAATGTGGAAAAGACGAGGTATTAAATAGCTTGTTTCAAAATATCATTCTTTCTTGAATCAAAACACGATATATACATATATATAAAACGAGTAATACCTGTTTAAGCCCTCGTTTGGATTTGGTTGTGAGAGAACAGGTGATGTTGTTTGGGGCGAAGGACGAGCACGTGATCGACAAGAATATGCAGATAACAGTTGCGTTCAACCACTTTGGTAAGAGATTGGTACAGAGAATGCCTCGTTGCAGATTCGGAATGATCCATGTGGTGAACAATGACTACACACACTGGGAAATGTATGCAATTGGTGGAAACATGAACCCTACGATCATTAGCCAAGGCAATCGTTTCATTGCTCCTCCTAACGAACAAGCCAAACAGATTACAAAGAGAGAGTACACGCCTTTCACTGAATGGAAATCTTGGAATTGGCAATCGGAAGGAGATTACTTCCTCAACGGAGCTTACTTTGTGCAATCCGGAAAACCAAATGCGTGGAGCCCTAAACCGGTAAACCCAATCCCAAACAAGTTTGCGATTCGACCTAAACCGGGAACGATGGTCCGTAAACTCACCATAGACGCAGGAGCACTTGGCTGCAAACTGGGTAAAGCCTGCTGATTACAATTACCATTTTGCCCCCTTCCAACAAACAAACAAAGCTTTATGCTCTGTTTTTCTTTTGCTTCTTGTTCATCAAGAAAAAAGCTAAGAAAGCAGAAGGGAGTAATTTTCTTTTCTATCCATGGTGTTTTGTAATTAAGAGTGCATATATAATGCGCAGTTTCGGATTATTCTTCTTCTTAGAATTCAGGTTTTATTTTTCTGAGGAAAAATGAGAAAAGTAAAATACCTTAGATCTATATAGAATCTGCCACCAATATTTTCATTAGCTCTCTTGTCTTGTCTCATGTGTTGTTGATTCAAAGTAAAAAGAGAGAAACTTGGCATTAACTTGCTCGTTGTCATTAGGTCTTTGTCGTTGCTCAAGACAAAACTATACAATGAAATGAAAATTATAATTTATATCACTATCCTTCATGCAATACAGATTTCAAATGGTTTAGGGAGGTTACTGGTTGTTTTGGACCTTTTTGATAATGACTATTTCCAAGAAGTGCACCATTGATTTAACTCTGTTATATAAATACGAATAATCAAACGATTGCATATTTCCACCACTTTTCAACATCAGTAACTTATTATCATTCTTCTTCTTCTCCTCCAAAATTTGATTATTCGTTTTAGTGCCTCTCATCCTAATATGCGAATACTATATATTATAACGGAACATTCGTTTTGTTTTTAAATATCAGCTTGTATACCCAAAATAGCCTTTATGTCAAATTGGTATTTTTTTCCTTTGTAAAATAACTCCAATCTTCGGGATTGAGTCATAGATTAAATCCGGTTAACGGTACAGTTCGCCCTAACGGTTTATTCCGGTTTAGGAGCCACTCGCTCGTCCAAAGGCCAAAAGCAAAAAATCCCAACTTGACAGATATGTCAGAGGAGCAAGTTTCTAGAAGATCATCACTGCGTACGATATACGTTGTTCCAAATCGTTGAAGTTTCTCATTTTCTCTCATCGCACGGTGAAAATCGAGAATCGCCGACCTGATTCTCGGATCGATCGGAATTTCTCTGATCACCGGCGGTCAACACCGCGACACGGATGTTCGCTTGACGACCTCTTCTAGCCGCGATATTGGCGTCTTCTTTTTTTCTCCGCCGGCTTTTACTCAGCAACGAGATCTGTTTCTACGGTACCTTTTCATCTGATCTCTGTTTTCTTCGATGTTTCTTTGCTGGATCCGTGGATTTTACTTTCATCTGAGCTGTTTCTTGTCATTCTTATATCGATTTTGGTGAATTGATGCGACCTTAAGCTGTTTCTAGGTTCAAGTCTTAGTTTTGATGTTGCTTCATAGCTATTTTGCTGTCATAGGTCGTAGACTTCCTTTGCAGATTCGAATCTGTTACATATTAGCAATTTAGCGAACTGAAGCCGTAGGAAACCACTTCGTTTGACCATATCTAGTAGAAATTCCTAGATTCACAGAGGTTTTCAGACCTCAGAATGATGAATAGTTGGGTTTCTTTTTATATAGAGTAAAGAACCATGTCGACTCCAGCGAGGAAGAGGTTGATGAGGGATTTCAAGAGGTTGCAGCAAGACCCACCTGCGGGAATTAGCGGTGCTCCACAAGACAACAATATCATGCTCTGGAATGCTGTCATATTCGGGTAACGGAACAAGTACCATAGATACTGGCTTTAGTTTCTGAAACATGGTAGTTTCTCTACTTACTTAGACCTTCTTGTTTTGTGGATTTGCAGGCCTGATGACACTCCTTGGGATGGAGGTAAGTTTATGTTATTGTAATTTGGGAACGATCATGTATATTAAGATTTTGCGATCGTTATATAGTGTTCTTATCTCTCTTGCTTGATACTGTCAGGTACCTTCAAACTCTCTCTGCAGTTCTCTGAAGATTATCCAAATAAGCCACCAACTGTTCGTTTTGTGTCACGGATGTTCCATCCAAATAGTAAGTTATAGAGAGACAACATTAACTTTTCTTCCACTTGGTTGATGTTTAGCTTTTGGCTCAAATTAACCTTCTTCTTCTCTACCTGCTTTGCAGTTTATGCAGATGGGAGTATTTGCTTGGACATTCTACAAAACCAGTGGAGTCCAATATATGATGTTGCTGCTATACTTACCTCCATCCAGGTACTATTGAAATGCCCAGCCAACATCTTTTAATGCCCTTATTAAAGCTTGAAATTACTCTCTTCTTCTCTAATCCATTTTCCCCTTTTGTTATTCGCAGTCATTGCTCTGTGACCCTAATCCGAATTCTCCTGCAAACTCGGAAGCCGCTCGGATGTACAGCGAAAGCAAGCGCGAGTACAACAGAAGAGTGCGCGATGTTGTCGAGCAAAGCTGGACTGCTGACTAGTAGTAGTTAGTTGTAAGCTTTGTAATTCTCTCCTACTCCCAATGTCACCATTCAGCAACATCTTTCTTCTCTTTTCATTCATGTCGTGTTTCCAAAACTCTCTTCAGTGATTCGATGCTTTGATGGTTCTATGAAACCCAGCATCCTTAAAAACAACTTTGTACCAAACCAACTGAATTATTCACTTTTGTGTATATATGTACTGCCATTTTCTTGCTAGGTACCAAAAACAACTTTGTGCCAAAATCACAAAAAGTTGTGATGTGAAAAATTCATGGGTTTGTGGCTTTGTGGCTTTGTGGCTTTGTGAAGCTAATCCGATTCTCCACCAAAATTACGGTGAATGCTTTTATAAAAAAAAAAAGAGACTACAGTATGTTGGAACTTCTAGACTCGTGTACTTACTAGTCTCATGTAAAGCTTCAGACTGTCGTGGAGAATCGGATTAGCTTCACATAATGTATTCTTACGTTTGAGTTGTAACAACTTACAAATTCAGTACTTTTGTTCTGAACATTCAACTAACTTTTAGCTTTTTCAGCTCTGCCTCTATTTCTCAAGAATTACATTCATTTCTTGCATTTGAAAAGGTATAAACCAGTCTACGAATTATTCCGGTTATTTTAGGAATATCAGTGGAACAGCCAGAGTACTGACTGCAATTTGTCATCAAGCCGTTTCTCTATTTCTATCAGGGATGATGAAGACATATACCTCATTACCTCTTTACATCTATGAACCACCAAGCCCGAGGTTCCCACTGCTTGTCCATCCTTGCTGCACCTGAACTGTGTACTGCAGATTCCACACAACATCCTCTATTGATGGCCGCTTCCTCTGATCTTCACAAAGACAGTTAATGGCAAACTCTACTGTGGTCCTCAGTGACTCATACGCATATGTTCCTCTCACACTCGGATCTGCCAAGCTACGCAACACAGATGGTTCTTCTCTTAAACTGTTCTCCAGCTGAAGCTTCAAGCTTCCCAACTCTGAAGATGCAGCCGCCATTACTTTGCCTGTGATGATCTGAACTAGTATCACTCCAAACTGGTACACATCTTCTTTCTCTCCATCTTCATTACTAGGGCTTTCTGCTCCAACCTGCCAAATCCCCAAACGATTATATTTTATTGTTGAATTAGAAATAAGAAGCTAAGTCTTGGTTATCTCTGGTATGTTTAAATATACCTTGGATGGTAAAGGAATAGTATAATCACTGAGTTTTACAGTGAGTGTTTCATCGAGCAGAACATTCTCTATCTCCAAATTATTCCCAAAGATTCCTGGTGCCACTCCAGTGTGCAAAAACTGTATCCCTCGAGCGACTCCAATTGCTATCGACATTCTCTGAGGCCATTTTAACACCTCTTTCTTTCTCCCATCTTCCAAAAACATTTCCAAACAATTAGTTTCCCAACAAAAATCAAATCTCTTGGAAATCTAAAATCTGAATTCTGAAATCTTTTTGAGGTATTACCGGTGAGGTAATCCCTCAGAGACCCGTTAGAGATGTATTCTTGGACTACGAAAATGGTGCTTCCAGCATATGGATGATGATCTTGGTAAGTACCAATGCAGTGTCCAAGAACACTGACCAAATGCATATGCCTTAACTTTGATAAAACCTCCATCTGCTGAGCCAAATTTTGTGTTGAATTCTTCTGTTTCAGCTTAATACACCTCACTGTCACTGCTATGCCTTCTCTAAGACAACCTTTGTACAGCTGTTTTGAAATTAGATTTATCCATCAATTAAAGAGTCAAATCGAGTTATGATCATGTTTTTTTTTTGCTTTTTATTTTACCTGTTCTCCACAGAGATTCGCTGCATCAAAGTTATTGGTTGCTTCTTCCAATTCCTCCAAATAAAAGACTCTGTAAGGTGATAGTCCAATCACCGCGGATCTCATGGTTTGCGGTACGCGCCCTACATTTGAAATTCTTGAGCTAGTTAGGTTAATGGGTGGTGAAAACTTGATTCACGATTTCAAAGTAATAGCCTTCTATTACTTGGATCTGGTACTGTCTTTGATGTGGTGGACCTTATAACAGAGACCTTATCGACGTTGTTTGCTTCAAAAGGCTCTTCTTTTGATCTTGATTTTCTCATCCTTACCAAAACCAAGCCAGCCAGAACCGCTGAGACGAGGACCACACCGATGATAATTCCAATCACCAATCCAAGTTCGATTCCTTTATCTTCTTCTTTCTTTTCTTGATCCTTAGTGTCAGACTTCACAGCAGCAACCGCTTGCTTTGCTTCGTTTTCGCAGAAGGAAACCGGACGCTGATACTTTGCAGAAGGAGAACCACTTATAGACAAGCAATTGAATGTGTAGAGCACTTTCTGATTCTTGAAGCTCTTGGAAGAGAAGCAAGATGGAAGCTTTCCAGTTAGAAGATTCCGGGAAACATCTAAAATTCTAAGCTTGGAGCTGCACAGCGATGAATTTGGAAGTGATCCACTCAACAAGTTTTGTGCCAAGCTTAGATTCTGAAGCGAAGGAAGCGAAAACAGGAATCTTGGGATTGACCCAATGAACTTGTTAGAAGATAGATCCAAGCTTTGAAGCTTATTCAGCTTCTTGATCTGTTCTGGAATCTTTGATCCAAAAGAGTTGTTCTTCAATGACACAGTGATTAAGTTACTTGCGAGTGAAGGAACAACTTCAGGGCCGAGTTTATTACCGCCTAAATTCACCTCTTGAAGATTCGACAGTCCTCTGAGATCAGGAACACTTCCATTGAACAGATTGTTCGCCAGAACAAGACTTCTCAGGTTCTTCAACGACGAGATCTCTTTCGGAATTTTCCCGGAGATGAAATTAGAACTGAGATTCAGAGATTGGAGAGATGAAGATAACCTGATGATCTTTGGAGGGAGAGGACCAGAGATGCCGAGAGAGACAAGAGACAAGGTCTTTAAGTTTGAGAGTTTTGTAAGAACAGTGAAGAGTGAATCACTAGAGAATCTTCCGGGCAGCTTAACGGTTCTGTTTCCGGTGACGGTTAATTCGGTTACGTGACCGTTGAAACAGAGGATTTTGAAGGAGGGAGATGAAGGGAGGTTGCAGAAATTGGTCCGGTTGCGCCATGAACGTAGACTCGGTGGATACTGTAAATGCTTTTGGATTTCTAATAGAGTTCTTGATTCACTTGACGTTAGCTGTGACTCTGAGAGTGATGGCAGAAGAAGGAGAAGGAGAAGGAAAGTGAGAGAAAAGGCGTGGCTTTGGGGGGAATTCTGCATTTTCTCGGGAAAATTACAGAGGAAGAAAGACGTAGTTGTGGCTAGAGGAACAGAAGGAAATCTTTCATTGTTTCTGAGACTAGTGTGGTTTGATTGATAACAAGTGAAAAATCAATGCAGAAGAGGTGCTTTTGTACATAGATTCTTGAGATTTTTTATGTGCAGGGGTAGATTTTCTCGGGAAAATGAGAGGAAAATAAACAATATTTTGGGACAGAGAGAGAGAGAAGAACTGCTGAGAAGGAGACAATAAATACAATCTTTGTTTAATTTTTAGTTTTAGTTTTTGTTGATTGTTCATCAGTTGCACATTGACAGTCTGTTTTACTGCTTTGAAGAAAGTGATAATATATATTTTTTTCTTAAAATTAACTAGATCCTTAAAACACGTAAAATCCACATGAAATATCTGACTATTTATCAGATTTATCTACTTTTGATCAAAAATTTCCACAATTAGATTTCATTTTATTTATTTAACTCAACTTGGTATTAACTAGTTTTGCTGTTGTAGTCAGCAAGTAATTAACTGTAAATGGTCAGACCTTTCTTCATAGCATGCATTTATTGGATATATAAAAGATGCATATACATATATACACATACATTTGCACACACACAAAAAAAAAACATATATACACATACATACATCCATACATGTTTGACGAATAAATGTCTGTACAAGTACTTCTCTCGAAGTCCGTTAGACCTCCTCCCCAAGGTAATTCTTTCATTTTTACAATTTTTGCAGAAATAAATATGAATGATAAACTCATTAAGAAGATCAGTATTTTAACTCTTTTTATTATATTACTTATAAAAATACAAATTATATATGGAGAGATGTTTCTTTTATTTTAATACTAGATCTCAGAGATGTATTACGATTTGCGACTAGTACGTAGTAAAAGTCAACCAGGGAACGGCGTTTTTGTTTTAACAGTTGACCACTCAAGTCCCACGCGCGGGTCGAAGAAGTCACGTGCTAACTCTTGTCAACGTAACGTTCGACGTTAGATCAGATCACGCCGTCAAGGATCATCCAAAATCACCGTCTCTAACGCCGTTCGCTGGATTAATTACACGTCTTATCCAAATCTTTTCTCAAATTTCATCTTACACCTTTATTGTTTTACTGAGATCAAAAGGACACCATATGTTTTTTTTTTAAAAAGGACGGACACCAAATGTTCATCTATATATAAACCAACAAATAAACCTAATATCTTATCAAATGTATAGAACCGGTTTACTTGTATAGTGATTTATTATCGGTTTAGATTATTTGATATAAAGTTTAGTCAATTGTATATAAACTCGTTTTGTATATTCTTCTCCGATTTGGGAAGTGAAATAACAAAAAGTCATTTCATAGATTCATGGATTCATCTTCTCTAATATGGTATCAGAGCAATCTCTGCTCATTTCTCTGATTTCACTTCTTTCCTTTTTAATTTTTCTTCGTTTCCACCGATCATTTGTTGCATCGAGCTCGAATCTGTGATTTGTTTTGATATCGGAAGCTTCAAAATCTCTTTCGAGAACTTCACTTTTGATTCATTCGATCATCGGAGCTTCGATCTTCTCTTATGGCGAAACAAGGAAGAAAAATGAAGAATCGTTCACCTACACCAGCTCGATCTGAGGGGGAAATCTCGATGATGAAGGATAAAGCTGGATCTACTTCTCCAGCTGAACCGGAACTCATCGCGACTTCGTCTCTTCGTCAATCGGCTAATCGTGGTGCTTTTGGACTGATTTCTGCAGGAATGGAATCGTTTGACAATGTTCATAGTCCATTTTTCCTACATTCGGCTGATCATCCAGGTCTCTCTATCGTAACTCATACTCTTGATGGTACAAGTTATAATAACTGGTACATTGCGATGAAAATTAGTCTTGATGCGAAGAATAAACTTGCCTGTGTTGATGGATCTCTTCCAAGACCAGATGTGAATGATAATTTGTTCAAGATATGGAGTAGATGCAATAGTATGATTAAGGCATGGATCATGAATGTAGTGAATAAGGAGATATATGATAGCATTTTGTATTATGAGGATGCGACTGAGATGTGGAATGATCTGTATCTACGTTTTCGTGTGAGTAATTTACCACGGAAATATCAACTAGAACAATCTATCTCCACTCTTAAGCAAGGTTCTCTCGACCTGTCTACTTACTATACCAAGAAGAAGACTCTTTGGGAGCAACTTGCTAATACCAAATCTCAGTGTGCGAAGAAGTGTAATTGTGATCATGTGAAAGAGTTATTGGAAGATGCTGAGACTAGCAAGATTATTCAGTTTTTGATGGGGTTGAATGATAATTTTGCTAATATATGTGGTCAGATATTGAACATGAGGCCTCGTCCAGGGTTATCTGAGATATATAACATGCTAGATCAATATGAGAGTCAGCGAGTAGTTGGTGTGAGTAGTCGTGTTGTTCCTGCTCCAGCTGCTTTTCAGATTCAAGAATCTACCATTTCAGATCAATCTCAGATTCTCTTGGCTCATGGGACTTTCAAGAAGCCGAAATGTTCTCATTGCAACAAACTCGGTCATACTGTTGACAGATGCTACAAAGTTCATGGATTTCCTCTTGGTCATCCTAAAGGGAAACCAATTCATACAGTGGGATCTACTAATGTGGCTAAACATCACAACCCGAGCACTTTTGACAACATGACTAAGGATCAAATCCAGACTATGATCTCCTTTTTCAGTGCTAAGCTTCATTCTCCTAGTCTTATCACTTCTTCTGATAATCCTTGTGCTTCGTCTTTATCCTCCGTACCTGTTATCTCCTCGGTTTCGGGTACATTTCTGAATCTTTATCATCACAAATACTATGACATGCTTATCTCTTCTATATCTACAGAACCGAAAGTGTCTCGTAGAGCTTGGGTAATAGATTCAGGTGCCACTCATCATGTTACACATTGTAGAGAATTATTCACCACTTACAAACCTTTAGACCGTACTTTTGTCACTCTTCCCAATGGTTACACAGTTAAGATAGAGGGCATAGGATTCATTCAATTGACTATTGCTATCTCTCTCCATAACGTGTTGTTCATTCCTGAATTCAAATTTAACTTGCTGAGTGTTAGTGTATTGACTAAAACTTTGAATTCTAAAGTTAGTTTCACTGCTGATGCATGTTTTATTCAGGCAATTACTCGGGAATTGATGATTGGTCAAGGTAGTCAAGTTGGGAACTTATATGTCTTGAATTTCGATGATGCAAATAATAAAGTGTCTTTATCAGATATTTCAGGTACTTCTTCTTGTACTAGTTTACTTACTGATTTTTCTACTTGGCATAAGAGATTGGGTCATCCATCTTCGTCCAGAATAGATGTTCTTTCTGATGTACTGAGTTTGAAAAAGGCTAGAAATAATGATAAGAATTCAGATTGTTGTCACGTTTGTCACCTATCTAAACAGAAACATATCCCCTTTCAACCTCGTAAAAATATGTGCATTGTCCTTTTTGAGTTAGTTCACATTGATACTTGGGGTCCTTTTTGTGTTCCTACTATTGATGGTTTCAAATACTTTCTTACGATTGTTGATGACTTCAGTAGAGCCACTTGGGTGTATTTGTTGCGTGCAAAATCTGATGTTCTGAATATCTTTCCTGCTTTTATTCAAATGGTCGAAACTCAATACAATGTCAAGGTTAAATCTGTTAGGTCTGATAATGCTCATGAATTGAAGTTCACTGATTTCTTTGCATCTAAAGGCATTGTTGCGTATCATTCTTGCCCTGAAACCCCTGAACAAAATTCTGTGGTTGAGAGAAAGCATCAGCATCTTTTGAATGTTGCTAGAGCCCTATTGTTTCAATCTCAAGTTCTATTAGAATATTGGGAGGATTGTGTTCTTACTGCGGTGTTTCTTATTAATCGGTTACCTTCTTTGGTACTAGATAATAAATCACCTTATGAAAAGCTTACTAGCAAGGTTCCTGAATATCATCATTTAAAAAGCTTTGGATGTTTGTGTTATAGTTCTACTTCTCCAAAGGGTATAAATAAATTTGAATCCCGAGCTAGAGCTTGTGTCTTTTTAGGCTATCCATCGGGTTACAAGGGATATAAGCTACTAGATATCGAGACACATTCGGTTTCTGTTTCTAGGCATGTAATTTTTCATGAGGATATTTTCCCTTTTGTATCATCTCATATTCCAGATGATACTAAGGATTTCTTTCCTCTATTACACTCTCCTGCACTCCCTGATGGACATTTGCCTTTGATGCAACCATCTTCTGGTACCCATCCTCTTTCTGATGTGTCATCTTCTGAGATTTTGATTCCTTCTGAATCTAAGTCTCGCAGACAAATCCATCCTACCAAACACTTGCAGGACTTTAATTGCTATAATAATACTCTTACTAAAATAACAACTCCCTATCCACTCACATATTATATTTCTTATTCTTGTATATCTGAGCCTTTCTATACATTTCTTACTGCTCTCACAAATACACCGATTCCAAAAAAGTTTTCAGAAGCCAAGGATTCTCAGGTTTGGTGTGATGCTATGGGAGTGGAGATGGGTGCTATGGAAAGGACGAATACATGGCTGATTTGTGAATTACCACCGGATAAAGTTGCTATAGGATGTAAATGGATTTATACATTGAAGTACCATGCCGATGGGAGTTTGGAGCGTCACAAAGCTCGTCTTGTTGCCAAAGGTTATACACAACAAGAAGGTATTGATTTTATTGACACTTTTTCTCTTGTAGCTAAATTAGCAACAGTGAAACTTCTACTAGCTCTTGCACCGAAGTTGAAGTGGTCTCTTACCCAGCTAGATGTGTCTAATGCCTTCTTGAATGGTGATTTGGATGAGGAAATCTACATGAAGTTACCACCTGGATATTCTGAGCTTAAGGGGGAACCTATTGCACCAAATTCAGTTTGTCGGTTGTTGAAATCCATTTATGGTCTTAAACAAGCATCTCATCAATGGTTTATCAAGTTCTCTACAACTTTGACTGCCTTGGGATTTGAGAAATGCTTTGGTGATCATACATTGTTCGTCAAACAATGGGATGGGAAATTTCTTGCCGTTTTGGTCTATGTAGATGACATCTTGATTGCTAGCACTGATGATGACTCTGTAGTCTTGTTGAAAGCTCAGTTAGAAGATCAGTTCAAGCTGCGAGATCTTGGTCCACCCAAATTTTTTCTTGGACTTGAAATCGCTCGATCTAGTGAGGGTATTTCTGTTAATCAAAGGAAATACGTTTTGGGTCTACTTGAATCTAGTGGTTTCTCAGGTTGTAAACCTTCGGCCATACCCATGGAACCCAATCAGAAATTATGTAAAGGAGATGGTTTTGCTATTGAGAATCCGAAGCAATACCGGAAGTTAGTTGGCAAACTTCAGTATTTGACAATCACAAGACCGGATATCAGTTTTGCTGTATCCAAATTGGCTCAATATTCTTCTGATCCTCGTGAACCACATCTCAAAGCCATTCACAAGGTTCTGCGTTATCTAAAGGGGTCTATTGGTCAGGGTCTTTTCTATGCTGTTGATGCCAAATTTGATCTTCGTGGTTACTGTGATTCTGATTGGGGTGCCTGTATTGACACTAGGAAGTCTGTCACTGGCTATGCGATGTTCCTTGGAGATTCTTTGATTACTTGGAAGTCGAAGAAACAGACTGTAGTCTCTACAAGTTCGGCTGAAGCCGAATATCGTGCAATGGCCATGGCTGCTAAGGAATTGGTTTGGTTATCTCGCTTATTGTCAGATTTTCGGGTGCCTTTTACTCCTCCTGCTTACCTGTATTGTGACAACACAGCTGCTCTTCACATTGCCAGCAATCCTGTGTTTCATGAGAGGACTAAACACATCGAATTTGACTGTCATAAAGTTCGTGAGTATATAGAATCTGGGTTTCTTAAAACCATGTTTGTGAGGACAGATCAGCAACTTGCAGATGTTCTAACCAAGCCTCTTTTCCCAGCTCCTTTCCGAGCAAATATAAGCAAGATGGGTATTCACAATTTGTTTTTACCGTCATCTTGAGAGGGAATATCAAATGTATAGAACCGGTTTACTTGTATAGTGGTTTATTGTCGGTTTAGATTATTTGATATAGAGTTTAGTCAATTGTATATAAACTCGTTTTGTATCTTCTTCTCCGATTTGGGAAGTGAAATAACAAAAAGTCATTTCATAGATTCATGATTCATCTTCTCTAATATATCTATCGCTCTTGTATTTTTCTGGTCTTCAATCAATATCAAACTAATAATACTACCAATTAATTTGGCCAGACTATTTTGTAATCATCTCTACTGTTGATTATAGATCGATGTTTAATTATTTGTCGGTGAGATTGAGAAATGTGTGTCGTTTTGTTTCTGTGTGTTTAAAAAGTATCGAAATTCTAACAAATCTTCCGCTGTTTTCCTTTGGTGTGAAGAACTGTCCATTACTTTCTCTTTTGTTCGTTTATTATTTTTACGTCTCCACTTTTCACATTATTATTATTTTAAATTGTTTTTAAAGTCGCCTGACTTGCCTAATAAAAGAAACTTGGTTATACAAAAGGAAATCACTTCCATGTAGAAATTTTTTATCATCCCAAAACAATAAAGAAAGCTGATGATGAATGAAACTCAAAACCAATTTTTGTCGCAGTTTCCAAGTTTTCTTGAGAACTTGATAAGTAATCATGATTGGAATGTATTTTATTTTTAACAAAAAAAGGAAAGGAAAATAAAATGCGACTAAGCACATCACATGGAAATGCCTTGTAATAAGCGACACTGCCAAAAGTATCAATAATACTATATTCAACATTTTTTTTTCATTCTGCTCTACTATTCCATGCCATTTTTAATGCTATTCAAAGCCATTTTAAAACAGCTTACTGAATGATCTTTTTTTTTTGGTTTTATAATAAATATATATTTTGTTGGGCTTATGGGATTGTTTAAGGATAAGTTTTAAACCCAGAATATACACAACTCATTTTAGGCCCAAAGATATCCATCTTTACGGTCCATATACTTAAGATGTTTTAAAAATAATCACCTAAATTGTATTACATAAGTAGTTAACTGAAAATAATATCTACTACACATTCACACTAGAATTATTTTTCATCCTTTGAAATATAAAAACATGCAACTTTATAGTTGTTTCTGATAGTCAGACCAAATTTATTTAAAATTAGTTCATCCATCAAAATAGAAAAAAATAATTGTCTGAATTCTCTTAACATTTTCTATGTACATGTCTAATAGAATCAATTTCAAACTTTATTTTCTTAGGATATTAAATAGTATTTTTTAATTCGTTTATGGAATGGGAAAATTATCTAGTTAGAATAAGACGACCATTATCAACGGCTGGTTACGATTTAGAATTTAGATATAGTATTAGACGTTTGGATTAAGCGGATTAACCACTTGGATAATGACACCCTTAATACTCGGTTTAAAAGAAAAAGGTTATCACTTATCAATTGACAATTATCATCAACGTCATGAGTCATGACCCAAGAAAAGTGAGGGTATTTCTGTAAATCCAACTCCATTGACTCCTTTAATTGGGCCCAGAAAGGCCTAGTTTACGACTTTGCCAACGCATCATCCCAACGACGTCGTTTTAAGCCGAAATTTTCTTTTGTCTATTCCTCACATTATTAAATTAATTAAATCCCCCCTCTCTCTCTCTCTTCTTCTTCTCTGGCTATCACTATCAGTGGAACCGTTGGGGAGTCTAATTTTCACTGTGACCTACTGTGCTTTTAGCCTCTTAGGTCATTGATCTTGTTTGGGACTTTTGAAGGACATCATTCGAAGACACAAGCAGAGTTCGTTTGGTACTCATCGTTTTTTGGTTTAAGCTACATTCAATTCTTTGAGGTTGACGTTTGAATTTCTTTTATACCACTTTAGATCAAAATTGTCTGCTTTTGCTTTCTACCCAGATCTGGATATCCACTCTTGCTCATCACTTTCTACCTCTGATCGTTGATTTTCTCTTTTATTATCACTTCCTCAGGTCTGATTTGTTGGAAAGTTTTGAATTTTGTTTTGGTATCTGCATAATTGGAACTTTACCAGCTCCCTGCAACGAATTTTTATTTTTCTTTTTCTTTTCTGGGTATTGTTTGCCTTCTTGATCTTCATGATTTTGCTCTGCTGTCTTCAAGATCTCTGCTTTTTGTTCACTTTATTTAATGGTTTTTTTTCTTCCGTTACTTTTTTTATCCATATTTTTTTATACATGCTACCTTCTCTTTTACTGGCTTTAGATGATGGATTACGCTACTGTGTGTTTCTATATTTTTGTTTTTTTACAGATTTTTGTTTTTGGGTTTGGGAATTAATACATATGTTGAATAGGTTTCAGCTTCAACTTCTTCATGTTCATTAGTGTTCTAAATTTGCTGTGTTAGACGTGATATTAACAGAATTAGCTTGTGGAATTCACAAACTTGGCTTGTTCTTCTTCAGGTTTCTATAGATAGCAACTTACTCAATTCAGACGGCAGCTTACTCGTTTAAGAATGGGAAAGACTCCTGGTAAATGGATCAAGACTTTGCTTCTTGGCAAGAAGTCGCCAAAGTCGAATTTGGCAAACGGAAGCGAGAAACTGGTAAGAATATGGATAATTTCTAGTTCTCCCTTGAACAAAATGTGGATACTTCTAACCGTAATGTTGTTCATGCATACAAAGAGATCTGCTAAGAAAGAAGAGCCGGTGGTATCGGTGATGGATGATTTTTCAAACTTATCGGTTGATCCTCCCGTGGCTTCATCACAACCGGATCTAGCTTCAACTGCTCAAAATGTGTTTGCCCCAAGCAATGGTGATGATCTTGAGTCAAAGAATGACTTGGAAGAACTCAAGCTTGAACAAGCTGTAATTAAGGTTCAGGCTGTTTTCAGAGCTCGTAAGGTACTTATTTATTTGCCGTAACAAAGTCAGATCTACTTGAAAGAGTTGAAACATACAAGATTCTGGTAATGATGATGATGTTTTTGGTTCTTCTGCTGAAGGCACGTAGAGCATTTCGAACCCTTAAAGGCATCATCAGGCTGCAGGCAGTTATCCGTGGTCATCTTGTCAGAAGACAAGCCGTGGCTACGTATTCATGTATATGGGGAATCGTGAAGTTTCAGGCGCTTGTTCGTGGCCAGAAAGCTAGATCTTTAGATAATGGGATTCGGTTTCAGAAACCAAATACGGTAGAATCTCTTTATCATGCATTGGTTACATAGTTGGCTTGGCTGATTTTGTTGGCATGTCATGTTTTTAATCAAGCTGTAATTTTCTTTCTGACTATTAGGAAGTCGGTGATTCGGAAGCTTTGCAATTGAGCACATATAGTTGGATGGATAATCCCACAAAATTCGTCATTGTTGATAAGGTATTTGTAACTTTTCCTTTATGGTTCCTGGTGAAACATTACTTTCCATAATTTCTGCTCGATAAACTTGGATTTACCAATTCTGCAACACAACGTTGGTTGTTTGTTTCCGTGGCTTCTTTCAGCTCCTGGCTTCATCACCAACTGCATTGCCTCTGAAGATCCAATATGGTCCTGAGGAACCTAACTCAGCCAAGGTTTGGCTTGAACGCTGGACACAATTGCAAGTTTGGTCTCCTGGTTCACGAGCAGCGAGGATTCTGATTCCAAAACCTAAGACAAAGAAGCGAAATTATCAAGAAGTGGTTGAAACAGAAAAGGCAAGGCCAAAGCGAGGTGTCAAGAAACAATCCGGTTCAACTAGTGGGAATGGCTCTAACCGTTCTATAACTGAAAGTAAGAAACCTAAACAAAATGTGAGGAAGGCTTCCACGCTTAGGAAAGATCCCCTGAGAACTGAGAGTGACAAGGCTATGGCTAAGCACAGCTCAAGAAAAAGTAGAAGCGCCTCAAAGGAGGGATCTCCTTTGGAGGTTAAAGATGCGAAGCCTAGGCTTAGTCTTAAAAGGTCTTCTCTTTCAAACGGGTCAGAGAAAGCCATCCGTAAATCTGCTGAGAAGAAGAAAGACACTGTCGATTCTGTGCAGAAAGAGCCTGAAGTGAAGGTTTCAGATGTTCTTGAAGGAGGAGGCGCTGTTGAGTCAGCTGAGAAGAAGAAAGACACTGTGGATTCTGTGCAGATAGAGCCTGAAGTGAAGGTTTCAGATGTTCTTGAAGGAGGAGACGCTGTTGAGTCAGCTGAAAAGGAGAAAAATACTGCAGATTCTGTGCAGATAGAGCCTGAAGTGAAGGTTTCAGATGTTCTTGAAGGAGGAGACGCTGTTGAGTCAGCTGAAAAGGAGAAAAATACTGCAGATTCTGTGCAGATAGAGCCTGAAGTGAAGGTTTCAGATGTTCTTGAAGGAGGAGACGCTGTTGAGTCAGCTGAAAAGGAGAAAAATACTGCAGATTCTGTGCAGATAGAGCCTGAAGTGAAGGTTTCAGATGTTCTTGAAGGAGGAGACGCTGTTGAGTCAGCTGAAAAGGAGAAAAATACTGCAGATTCTGTGCAGATAGAGCCTGAAGTGAAGGTTTCAGATGTTCTTGAAGGAGGAGACACTGTTGAGTCAGCTGAAAAGGAGAAAAATACTGCAGATTCTGTGCAGATAGAGCCTGAAGTGAAGGTTTCAGATGTTATTGAAGGAGAAGACGCTGTTGAGTCAGCTGAAAAGGAGAAAGATGCCACAGACGTAGTTCCTAAAGAGTTCGACGTCGAAAACGAAGAGAATTCACCGGAGGAAGATGAAGCCAGAACTGCAGAGACCTATGATAAAGGTGAAGACCTCAAATGCTCAGATGTGAAGTTAAGCTCTGAGAACGGTAATATTGGTTCTGATAACACAAAGCCAAGTGAAAGACGAGTGTCACTGCATGCAAATATTGACAATCAAGATGACGGGATTACACATAGCGGGAGGAAAATCCCCAGCTACATGGCCCCAACTGCATCTGCAAAGGCCAGAGTGAAAGGAGAAGGTTCTCCGAGGTTTTCCCAAGAGAAAACTGAGAAAAATGTGACATTGCGACGCCATTCGCTGTCTTCTCCAGCCAATGGTAAGCTGAGTACTACTACTATGTCTCCAAGGGCTCAAAGGCTTCTCCTAGCCTCAGCCAAAGGATCTATGAACGGCGACAAATCTTTTTCTTCTTCTAAGAACATAAGTGGTAAACTAGACTCAAATTCACACAAAATTTTCTTAAAAGTTAAAAGGTTTACTCATATCGATAACCTTTTAACTCATTTTGTTCTTGATTGTTTCAGATAAGTCAAACAGATCTGAGTGGAAACGGTGAAGGTTCAGGAAAAAGAGAGTGTCATCTCATCATCTTACACGATCGAACTTAATTACTTAGTGTGTTTTTTCTCTGCAATTTGGTTTGGTTTGGTGAATTTACAGTGTTTGGTCAGAGTTCATGTTCATTTACATCTTTTTCATTTGTTGCTTCAGTTTACTCTGATATGTTTGACGACACAAAAAGGTTTGAGTAAATAGTTCTTTTTTGTATAAATCTTTTCTTTCACTCAACTCCAATTACACATAGACAAACCTAAATCTCAAAACCTGCATTTTACATACATTACACATACAAGCACAGAGTACGAGTTATTTACTTTCATCTTACACGCGGAGATTGATTGTAAGAAGGCAGAGGCGATGCACCAGGAGTTATGTGTAGCAGAGGCCGGCCTTGACTATATCTTACCGGAGATTTCTGCACAGTAGAGGAATTACGAGCTCTTGGAGATTCCATTTGGGTGTGTTTAGTTCTAGGTTTAGCAGCGGATTCTAGCTGTTCTAATGTGAGTAAAACCTCTGACATTTTCGGCCTGAGCTTTGCCTCGGGGTTTAAGCACTGCAATGCGAGACTAGCAGCTGTATAAGCTCCCTTTTGTGGATATTGACCGCCTAGTTTAGTGTCCATTATGCGAAAAAGCTTTCGCTTATCGTCAAGGTATGGTTTTGCCCAGTCCACAAGACTATACTCTTTTCCTCCATTTGAACTGTCCATGGCACGTCGCCCTGATATTAGTTCCAGTAATACCACGCCGAAGCTGTAGACATCACTCTTTGCCGTCAATCTACCTGTAGAAGATGAAGATGAGCTTTCATAAAGTGTCTAAGAAACAAAAGCACTCTTAAAGGTCAAAGATTTTTGGTTAATGTCAAAGCTTTTGATGACATTTTGGAGAAAGATAAAGCTTTTGAAGATTTAGTCAAAGCTTTTGAAAGAATCTTGGAAAAGCTTTTGAAGTGTTCCTACACGCAAATTGATAAAAAAACCAATCGGGAATGTGAGTTTATAGAACAAACCTGTGGCAACATATTCAGGAGCTGCATATCCCTGAGTACCCATGACCTTTGTGGACACATGTGTATTATCTCCAGTAGGACCTGCTTTCGCCAAACCGAAATCCGAAAGCTTAGCATTGAACTCCTGCATTAAGACACAATATCAAACGGATCAGAGTCGAGCGAATCCCGAAAGTGCTTCAAAAGAGTTTCTGCTCGGTTTATTACAGCGTCGAGTAGAATGTTAGCAGCTTTAAAGTCTCTATAGATCACTTGTGACTTTGCTTCATGAAGAAAAGTAAGCCCTCTAGCTGCACCTACTGCCACTTTCATCCTTATAGCCCATGTAAGTGGCTGCGCACCACCTGCAAGAACCATTGAGCCGACGATTATACAACAACACCGGAAAAACGAAGAGCATATAGAAGAAACACAATGCTTCGAATCAAACTCAAGATTTGTTGAATTACAAGAAAACATACGTCTAAAAAGATGATTCTCCAGGCTTCCTTTAGGCATGAATTCATATACAAGAAGCCGGTTTTCGCCTTCCGCGCAATACCCAACTAGTAATACAAGATTTGGGTGACTAAGTTGACCAAGATAGTTTACTTCAGTCTGAAAAACAAAATCCATATCTCAACATACACATCAATCACGGCGCATGTTTCCGTGAACTAAAAAAAAAGGGCGGAAAAACAGGGCTTACCAACCACTCTTTATGACCTTGGAAACCTTCAGGCTTAAGCTTCTTAACGGCAATAACGATTCCAGAGCCAGGTCGTGAAGCAGTGAGAGTTGTTTCATCAATCCATCCTTTGAATACACGACCGAAACCTCCTTCGCCTAGTAGACTATCAGAACGAAAGTTCTTAGTTGCGTTCTTGAGCTCGTTCAAAGTGAAAACTTTTAGATTTGGCGACGAGAGTATCTCTCCTTCTGTCCTAAGCGTTGGTAATGATCCTAAACTGTTCTCTGTGCTGTAAGAATTGGTGCTTAGTCCTGAAGGAACCGTCGAACGGCTTGTCTTGCTCGAAACTTTTGAGGCGGAAGAAGCTATCAAAATGATACGATCAAACATTAAGTTGCTAAGAACATCAACACAAGTAATAACAGAGCAAAGGCTTAATCTTTGATGATCCCGAGAAGATCGACAGGTTTTAAAAGTTCACAATTTGATACTTGGAGTCAAAGATTTAACTCCGACCCAGAAAATCATTCGACAAACCCCATTTGGAGAATAAATACAAATCTCCAAGAGACTTAAGAAAGAACCCAAATTAAGCAATAAAGGAGTTGAGAGGAAATATTTACCAGAATTGGCATGTGGGCTATGGTTGCTACTATCCACTTTAGCTGATGAATCTAAGCAATTACCCATTTCAGCTTGAACGTCTCAGGCAGACAAAGCTAATGTTCTTGTGGAACAACGAAACAGATGATGAGGATAAGAACAGAGCCTCAAAGAAGCAAGCACAGAAAGTTTCGGCGGCGCAATGCCTGCTTAGCCGAATATAGACGCTAATAGAATAAAAAGTATATACAACGTGAGAAAAGAAAATCTATAGAAGAAGATGAAGAGAGGAAGGATCAAGGAAGGCGAAGTTGGGAAGCAAAACAGACAAATACAAAAAAAAGTCGTCGTCGTCTGCTTTTTGTTTTGTACTCATAATTTCTTTTCTTTTTTTGAAGTCTCATAATTATATATCGAAATGACAAAAAAACGCTCGAGTCAAGATTGGTTAGAACAAGTGGAATTATGCCAAAATTGCCCTTGATTCCAGATTGATTAGTGATTAGCTTCGACCTTCGGGGTTTCTTAGATAGTATTGGAGAGGATAATTTTGGTAATTGCGGTTAGAACCGCTTACGTCATGCTCACGCCAGTAAATCCACGTCGGATTATTAATTGTACGGGAACTTTTCAAAGATATTTTTCAGTAACCGAGTGATAAAATTATTAAGGGCAATTCTCATATATAACACTAAAATAGGTTTTGGAAGGCAAAAAGTCGTGTTCGCATTGCCAGATTTTTATTAAAACAATGTTTTAAATTTTGCTTGCGAATGGACGAGAGACGAATTTTTTTTGAATTCTCAAGTTAGATTGAAATCTATAGTTATTAAAGACACATAAAATAAGAGTAATAAACTAAAAACTGTTTTCAAAAATTAAATAAAAAATACTCATAGCTTTTTATCATTTATTTATGTTTTTATTAGAAATTTGTTACTACACATTTGAGACAGGCTTTTAAATGTGACATATTTTGTTGGATAATTCCAATTCCTAGTTGGAGTAGCTATGTCATTAAGAAGGTGCTTAAAAGATAGAGATAAGAATTCACAAATAAGTTCTAGATAAGGATTAGAAGATTTAGATAAGATTTGTGTATATTCCTAAATAGATAAGGAGTTAGCTTAATCTATATAAGAAGATCTACGTGGAGAGTTGTTCCATAAGTTCTTGAAAGTGATTTAGTTTTGAGAGAGTTTATAAATCAATAAGAAAAGTCGTTCTTAAACTTTCGAGTTCTTAAAACGTTTTGAATTGGTATCAGAGCTTGAGGAGAAGACTCGACCACAGCACTAGCTAGAAAAGCTCGCACCTCCAAGATGGGAGACGAGAGAACAGCACAGCCAAGGGCAAAGGAGTTTGGACTCTCGTCCATTCAGTGTCCGATGTTGTCATCGACAAACTATACAGTTTGGTCGATGAGAATGAAGGTTATGATGCGAGTTTATGAAGTCTGGGAGACCATCGATCCAGGCACAGCAGATCCGAAGAAGAATGATATTGCAATAGCTTTATTATTTCAATCTATTCCCGAGACCCTAATTTTGCAAGTAGGAGACCAAAACACGTCAAAATATATTTGGGAGGCCATTAAATCACGCCATCTAGGAGCAAATCGTGTGAAAGAGGCAAGACTCCAAACGTTGATGGCGGACTTCGACAGATTAACGATGAATGATAACGATTCTGTCGATGACTTTGCGGGAAAGATATCGGGCATCGCATCAAAAGCAGCTTCTTTGGGAGAACTCATAGAAGAATCTAAGATGGTGAAAAAGTTCTTAAAAGCACTTCCGAGAAGCAAATACATTCAAATTTTTGCCTCACTTGAACAAGTCCTAGACCTAAAGACAACGGGGTTTGAGGACATAGTAGGGAGGATAAAGGCATATGAAGAACGTGTAGGAGAAGAAACCCAAAGAGAGGATCAGGGGAAGCTCATGTGGGTGAATAACGACCAAAGTAACCGAGGTGGCTATAGAAGCTCACGAGGTAGAGGTCGAGGCGAAAGTGGTCGCGGCAGGGGACGAGGTAGGTCCAATGTCCAAAACCAAGGAGGAGCCAACGGAGAAAATAATCAGAAACCTAAAAGAGATCGCTCCACGGTGATTTGCTGGGTGTGCAACAAAGCGGGTCACTTTGCATCTATTTGTCCTGACAGAGAAAGAAAACAAAAACACCAAGAAACAAACCTCAACGAGACTCAAGTAGCCGATGATGCTCTCTATGTTCACGAGGTGGTATTTTTGAACGAAAACAAAGTCTTTCCAACGCGCTACGATACCATGGACAAGAATTCAAGTATGTGGTATCTAGACAATGGTGCAAGCAATCACATGACTGGAACAAAGGATTATTTTTCAAGTTTGGATGAGAACATAAAAGGGAAGGTGAAGTTTGGAGACGGCTCGTATGTGGATATTGTGGGGAGGGTACGATTATCTTTGTGGGCAAGACAGGAGAACGAAAAGCGCTCAAAGAGATATACTACATACCCGAGCTAAAACACAATATCATAAGCTTGGGACAACCCACGGAGAATGGGTGTGAAGTGCACATGAAAGGAAGCACTTTAACACTAAGTGACTCGAGTGGGAGATTGCTAGTGCGAGTCGAAAGATCACCAAACAGACTTTACAAAACACCGATAGAAGTCAGCCATCCTAAGTGTCTAATGGTGCAAGACGATGATGTCACCAGAACGTGGCATTCACGACTTGGGCATGTTGGTGTTGGCGTGATGAATAACATGGTCAAGAAAAAGATGGTAATCGGAATGCCACAAACTCTACATGAGAAAGATGTATGTGGAGCTTGCTTAGCGGGAAAACAAACGAGGAAGACGTTTCCAACCAAAGCGACATACCGTGCAGCTGGAGCCTTGGAGCTGATTCATGGAGATCTATGCGGACCAATATCGCCACCAACACCATCAAATAACCGATATGTGTTTGTTTTGATCGATGATTTCTCAAGGTATATGTGGATTGCATTACTAAAGGAGAAGAGTGAAGCATTCAATCGATTCAAAAGGTTTAAGGAAGTGGTCGAAAATCAAACCGGATTGACAATAAAAACCTTTCGCACCGATAGAGGAGGAGAGTTTATCTCGATGGAGTTTAACCAATTCTGCGAAGAGAATGGAATCACCAGACACCTCACGGCACCGTACACACCGCAGCAGAATGGCGTGGTGGAGAGAAGAAACCGGACTTTGATGGAGATGACACGGAGTATCCTTAAAGCAATGGAGATTCCGAACTCGTTATGGGGAGAAGCTGTACGTCATTCAACTTACCTCATTAACAGAGTTCCTACCAAAGCTTTGAAGGACCAAACTCCATACGAAAGCTTCACATCGAAGAAACCTAATATCGATCATTTAAGGGTTTTCGGCTGTGTTGCATATGCCAAAATCAATGTACCGAATCTCAAGAAGCTGGAGGAGAGATCAAAGAGTGTGATCAACCTTGGAACCGAGCCGGGTTCAAAGGCTTATAGACTCTATGATCCGATTGCGAATAAGGTGATTGTCAGTAAAGACGTGGTTTTTGACGAGAAGAAAGCATGGGACTGGTCTACTACGACGACAAAGAATGATGGTGAACCAGGCATGTTCAGACTTCCCTCCACAGACCTAATTGAAAACGGCGATGGATACAAAGACATTCAAGAAGATGATCATCACGATCACGAGCCCATAGATCACAACGAGGAAGAAGTAGAAAACAGTGATCATGACGAGGTTCAAGAAGAAGGACCTCAACAAGTAGTAACTAGATACGGCCGTACGATCACAAAACCGAGGTATCTAGATGATTTTATACTATTTGCAGATCTGGAAGGTGAGAGACTTTTACTCACTGTGGATGGAGAACCAGAGCACTATCTCGAGGCAATGAATCTACGAGAATGGGTAGAAGCAATGCAAGCCGAGATAGATTCCATCATAAAGAACAATACATGGGAGCTCGTAGAAAAACCAATTGGCGTTAAACCGATAGGTTTAAAGTGGATTTACAAGATCAAAAGAAAGGCGGATGGCTCGGTGAACAAACACAAAGCGAGGCTCGTTGCAAAGGGTTATGTACAACGACAAAGCATAGATTTCGAAGAGGTGTTCGCTCCCGTAGCACGAATCGAAACTATACGACTACTAATAGCCATTGCAGCAACGAGTGGATGGGAGATTCATCACCTAGACGTCAAGACTGAGTTCTTAAACGGTGATTTAAACGAGCTGGTCTATGTAAGCCAACCCGAGGGCTTTGTAAAGAAAGGAGAAGAGGATCGAGTATATAGACTACATAAAGCGTTGTATGGTCTAAGACAAGCTCCCAGAGCTTGGAACGTGAAGCTCGATCAAGTCTTAAAGGAGATGAGTTTTAAAAGATGCATAAAGGAGCCATCGGTGTATCTAAAGAATAACAAGAAAGAAACCCTTATAATAGCGATCTATGTTGATGATTTGTTTGTGACAGGAACATCAATGAGAGTCATAGAACAATTCAAGGAAGATATGTCAAGGAGATTCGACATGTCGGATCTAGGGAAGCTATCATACTATCTTGGCATCGAAGTGATTCAAGGAAAAGATGGAATCAAAATAAAACAAGAAGGGTATGCACAAGGAATTCTCGTGGATACAAAGATGGATGCGTGTAATTTGGCTCACATTCCAATGGAGCCGAGTTTGAAAATCTCAAAAGCAGAGAAGGAACTTGAGATAAATGCCACAGAGTATAGAAGAACCATAGGATGTTTGCGGTATCTTCTTCATACGAGACCAGACTTAGCTTATGCAGTTGGTGTTCTAAGTCGGTATATGCAGAGTCCGAGAGAGTCTCATGGACAAGCACTCAAGCATTTACTACGGTATGTAAGAGGAACTACGAACTTGGGTTTATTCTTTAAAAGAGGTGGACCAAGGAAAGTGGTTGGATATAGTGATAGTAGTCACAACATTGATATTGACGATGGAAGAAGCACGTCGGGACATATGTTCTATTACGGTTCGTCATCAATCACTTGGACGTCACAGAAACAGCCAACAGTTGCATTGTCTTCGTGCGAGGCTGAGTTTATGGCAGCCACAGAAGCAGCGAAACAAGCAATATGGCTTAAGGAGCTGTTGAGAGAGGTTCTAAGACAAGATGAGAAGATCATGCTTAGGATCGACAACAAATCAGCTATTGCCCTAACGAAGAACCCGGTGTTTCATGGAAGGAGTAAGCACATTCTCTCTAAGTATCACTTCATCCGTGAGTGTGTGGAGAATGGGCAAATCGAAGTGGAGCATGTACCGGGCGTAGAGCAAAAGGCAGACATTCTCACTAAGCCATTAGCAAGGATTAAGTTCAAGGAAATGAGGAACCTAATCGGAGTTCAAGAGATCAAGCTTCCCGGAGTTCAAGTTGGAATTACGGGGGAGAATGTTGGATAATTCCAATTCCTAGTTGGAGTAGCTATCTCATTAAGAATGTGCTTAAGAGATAGAGATAAGGATTCACAAATAAGTTCTAGATAAGGATTAGAAGATTTAGATAAGATTTGTATATATTCCTAAATAGATAAGGAATTAGCTTAATCTATATAAGAAGATCTATGTGGAGAGTTGTTCCATAAGTTCTTGAGAGTGATTTAGTTTTGAGAGAGTTTCTAAATCAATAAAAAAAGTCGTTCTTAAACTTTCGAATTCTTAAAACGTTTTGATATTTTTGTTTCTATCCCTATTCCCATTTCAAAGTTTACTAATTAGAAATGAAATGGAATAAAGATTTCCTTTAAAGTGTTTGTCTCTGTTCCATTTTTTTTTCAATATCTCCTTTTAAATTTCTTGTTTTCCCATCTCTGTCTTTAAAATGTTAAGGGTACTATTTTGGATGGCTCAAGTTATAACGTAAAGGACTAACATCTTGTATGTATCTTAAAGGGAAGACTAATCTTAAATCATACTTACAACTACAAGAGGTCCAACAGTTTGGGTTGATACATGTGCTCGATGATCTGGCCAAGGCTTTCATTCGCTACCTTCAAAGAGAGAGAGATAGCTTCTTGAAGCAAGCCAGAAGCATAAGACAGAATTGACCAGATATGCTAAGGAGTTAAGGCCGAGCTTTGTCTCTGAGACCAGCCCGCATCGAATAAAATTGATGAAACAATACCAAACAAAAAATAAAGTTGAAATTTGTCATGTATTTTTGTTTCTATCCTATATATTTCTGTTTCAAAGTTTAAATAAAAATGAAATGAAACAAGATATTCTTTTAAATGTTTGTTTCTAACATATTAAATATGTTTCTATCCTATTTCCGTTTCAAAGTTCAAATAAAAACGAAATGAAATTTAAATTTATTTTTAAATGTTTGTCTATGTTCCATTTTTCAATATCCCCTTTTAAATTTCTAGTTCTCCCATCTCTGTCTTTTAAATGTTTAGGCGAATTTTTTTGTATGGCTCAAGTTCTTATTGACTCGTTAAAACATGTACTACACATTTAAGTTCATATTTGACGACAAAAAAAAGTTCATATTTCAATAGCTTATTGTCTTGTGGAATACTTTTTTTTTTGTTGATCTGAATTCTGAAATATAGAAGTTGTGGAAATAGCAAACCAACAAAAAAAGGGAAATTATGGCCTTTGTTTGTTGGTTTTTTTCCAACAATTATGGTCGTCGTTGACAATTTTTTTTTTAATTTTTCTCACAAAGAAATGGCCACCCCGGTCCCCGCCCATCTCGTTGAAAGTTTGATGGCTATATTACAATAATAGTTGTTATCGTTTCACATTAACTAGTGGGATTCCCCTTTAGTCAATAGTTTAAAAGTGTTTATAATTTTATTTTAGCAGTTAATTGCCCTTATATCTTAGATTTTATGGATATTGATTTTCTTTGTTTACGTTCATTTCAAAATCGTGAGATATTAGTTTGGGTAGCAATTTATGGGTACATTTCGTTGTTGATCAAGATTGAAGATTATGTATCATTGGACTCCGAGACTGGAATCAAAACTACATCTTTGATAACTAAGCATGCACAATCATACCTGCGAAAGTTCAAATATATAATCACAATATAAAATTATAAGCATAGCAACAACAAAAAAAGGAATATATTGTGTTTGAAGGTGAAGTAAGAAAATCATCTCTTACGTCAAAAACAAGACCGAAGAATTCAGAAAGTTTCTTGATCATGAAATGGAAAGTGATTTCATTCTAGCCACAAGAAGTGATTTGAACAGTAATTTGATGCTTGCTAATGCTACCGGAAGAAAAGTCACCCAGAGTTTTGGTAGTTAACGTCTTAAAAATACTATATTTTTGGTGAATTTCTTAAATATTATATCCCATGGTCATGCATTGACCCAATAAATGACTTGATCCATATTCACATTCCCGTTGACCGGCAAATTGAAAGAGTTGTTTTTTTCCCTGCATATTGCATGTCACACCTGTACAGAAAATTTCCATTTGGCATCTTTTCAGTACTAAACGCTCAAAAGGAGTAAACCTTATAATATTACTCCCTCGCGAATATTATATTGGTATATTACCCATATAATATGCTCGATCTCTGACCAGGTGACTTGTATCCAGTAATTTTCCCTATCATAAAGTATCTTATAATTATTAATAGAAAGCATGTGAATAAGTAATAATTACTCTTTTGACTCTTCAAACCAGAAATGGTTTTTTCCAAAGGATTATGTTATCATATAAATTATTTTTTAATACTCATTAAGAAATAAGAAATATAATATTACTAGTATCCATAATAAACAGAAAGGTACTCAAATTACAATGGACTGTGCATGAGTGCAACATATGTTTTTTAACATCATATATTTAATATTTTCAACTTTTTTCGCTATGTCAACTTTATTGTCACATTTGCTTTGAAGAAATGTATCACGTTGTTTAGTACCCAACCTAACCTAGTCGCTAAATTTAACTCATTCACTAATTTAGGCATCATTGCTCAGAAGCAAATCAACATTTGTATACACCCTTTCTTTAATTTTCTCACCATTACGTGATCTTAGGTTTATATGAATTCATCGATCAATCATTGACATACTCTTTTTTTGTTTTTAATATTTATCATTGACATACTTTCATACAACGGTGAAATGTTTTCACAATTTTTATCATGTCTTTTTTTTTTTTCCTTTTCCTTTTCTCCATCGTCTGCCTTATATTTCAAGAATAGGAGTACAGAACTACATACTTCTTAACTTTTCTTTATACTAGAGTTTGATCCGCGCTACGCATGGAAGTTTAATTTANGCGCTACGCGCGGAAGTTTAATTTCTTTGAATATATTTGTTATTTTTCTATTTGTTTTCGATATTTATGGTATATATTTTCATTTTCTTTTCGCCGCACTATCTTATTTAATATTATTTTGATGTTGTCGATCTATTGATTGATAAATTATTGTTCTTTCAACATGATAATTATTTATGAAGTTGTTTTTTGACCATATTGTATTCTATAATATTTGATAATTATTTTGATTTAGTTTATATTTCCGTGTATGTTATTACTTGCTGGTTTTATTTTATGATTATTTTGATGTATTTTATTAATTTTTCTATATGAATGTAAGGTATTTGGGTTCATTTCATAGTAGTTTTGTGTAATGCTAATTAAAATGTTTTATGCTTAAGTTTTACTATAATAAAATGTGGAGTATATTAGTATCACTAAAATTATGCTGAATTTTTTTTTTTTCAATTTTATGATATATAATATGAGACATGACCTTTCAATTTCGTCAATATATTAATACTAAAAAATATCTATATATTTAAAAATACTATAATATTGCATTATTAAACACTAATAGTTTAGTTTATATTTTCGAATATATTAGTTTTCCAGTATATATAACATTTCAAATCATTTTCTAAATTCGTTATCTTGTATATTATTAGTTTTGATTTTTTGATCAAATAACATCTATTCAACTAATATATCTTGTATAATTTATCTTTTTGATCAAATATTATTAGTTATCTTGTATATCTTTTTGACTTTTTGATCAAATAGAGAAATTTAACTTTGAAATTATATTAATAAAGTGTAGAATATATTAA
>OVAY01001201.1:0-33355 GCA_900406395.1 Kernera saxatilis | reverse complement strand
ATTAAAAAAAAAAAAAAAAAAAAAAAAGACCCTCTAACAATCTAACAAAATAGATTGTTAGATTACATCAGTGGTGATTAATCCTTTCTCAAACTGTAAATCTTTCTCAGACATAGACAATCATTTATACAGTTTCATTCTATAAAAAAAAAAACCAAATATAAAAACTTACATATACTAAGTTTTTTTCTTTTTGCTGTCCGTTAACACTAAAAGAGTAAAAGTAATTAATATTTTTGTTTGGTCAAAAGACGTAATTAATCTAGTATTTTAATATTTGGAAGAAATAAAATTCAGTTTATGTAAACTGTAAAGGTCCCTACATCCTAAGCCTTGACCTTTATATAAGAAATAGTCAGACGACTTGACCGGTGCTTTGAGGCCCAATTTATATGGGCTTTTAGTGTAAGCCCATAATTTAATTGTTTTTATTAAGCCCATACGTATGGCGGTATAGGTCAATGTTCAAACCAGACACGCCTTTATATAATAAAATCTCCCCTTTCTCGTCTCTTCTTCGCTCGTGTTCTAATTCCGCATAAACCCTAGCTTTGTGGGTAAGTATGAAATCAAATCCCATCTGAGAAACTTTTGTCAGATTCTATTTTCAATCTTGCCCTGTCTCGTTTCGAATCGCTTGAAAAAAAACCCTTGACTCAATTCAATTTCTGTGTGCTGTTTCTTTGTTGAATAGATAGATTCGATTCGGATTCATGGATCCACTGCCCGAGCCAGTTACTTACGTCTGCGGAGGTAAGCTCGATTAATTGAGTGGAATTTTTTCAAACTTTAATACTGTGTGCTTAGTTTCTGTATAAAGGTCGTAGCTTTCTGATTTCAAATGCTAAATTTTTTGTTCTTGTTAAAAAAAAAGTAAATCAGAGGAGAACAGATTTTTAAGATATATGCCTCTTTTGAGTAGCCTTATGAACCCTAATCTTTTAGGAAATTTCATAATTGGCTTAGTTAGGAGGCAGAAATCAATCTGATCATCGATACTTTTCTGTAATGTTTTGATCTATTTGACTTGAGGCCTTTTGAGGAGGAGCTTTGCTATTTTCTCAAATCAAGCTTCTCCCAGGCTGCCTCAGACAGTATACGATTAAACCAAAACAAAAAAGAGAATTCGGAGGAAGATTTCTGATATTTTTTATGTAAAGGTTGCATTTTTTTTGGTCTATAGTTTGCTTAACTTGTTTGTCTGAACCATATTGGTTTTGAAGATTGTGGACAAGAGAACACTTTGAAGTCTGGAGATGTGATCCAATGCAGAGAGTGTGGGTACCGTATTCTCTACAAGAAGCGTACCCGTAGAGGTGAGTTATCTCTACCAAGACTAATCTTTTATCCTCTTTTTGTGTAGTAATGTTTTCAGCTTTCTTCGACTATCTTTGGTCTTGTTCTTATGGTATGACACTGATGGCATGATTTTGAATGTGTCTCACAAAACACAAATGTTAAAAGGGATTGGGTTTTTGAATTTGTGCAAGTTTGTAACTTTTTGTAACCACATTCCGGTCTACCCCTTTTGTATTTTGATTGGTAATCTGTTGGTTTTCTTGCCCAAAATCTAGATGATGTGAATTTGTTTCCGGCTATAATCATATATTCATATGATTGTTCTTTCTCTTGCAGTTGTTCAATATGAAGCTCGCTGAGATTGAGAACCACAGCTCCTGAAGATGGTTCAAAGGCTGTTAAGATGGGATAAGACTTTTTGCCATTGTTTGTAATATATATTGACTTGTGTTTTACTAAATAAATGGCCTGTTTTGGTTTGATTTGATTACGACGAAGTGTGACTGTGTAATCTCTTTTCCTTTTTGGTAAAGTTGAAATCCTGGAACAATTAAGATTAACAACTAAGTTTACTTCGCTGAAATCCTTGAATCTTGATTGCTATATCTACTCTAAAGTTACTTATCTTCTTTCGCCATTTCAACAAGCAAAACATCTCTCTCTCCCCCCTTTGCTGCCTTTGTTCTTTTGTGTTCGCGGAAAAGGCAGTTTCTGTGCCATAAATTGCTGAAGAGTCTATAGGAAGAGATCAAAGAGAGTGACATGAAGAGAAACGCACCACAAGGTTACCTGCAAAATGCATCATAGGAATATCAACTAGGGAAATGAAATAAGGTAGGCTGAGAGCTTTGGCTATACAAGTAGAAGAGATGAAATAAGAGAATTACCTGAGCGAACGCTATTAGCATTCATCAAATACATGCATAAAAGAAAAAACACATTTCAACAACATTACAAGTTCTGATCATGATGATGATGCTCATAATGATGATGATATGTAGATAGGTATCTTTTGATCGATGTATTAATATATTTTGCTAAAATAAGTACTCCGATCATTATGCGTTATTTGAGATTGGTTGCTTATGTTAAACCGGCTGATAATTTAGTTTTTTTGTTTGACTATAAACAAGGATAATGGTCTTCTAACACGCATGAACAAAAAAAGATAACCAATTTTGAAGTAATTCTTTAAAATGACAATGGTAAAAATAATGAAATCGGCCTATAATAATCCTCATTGATAACAAGTTAACAACTATGATATATTTTCTAAAAAAAAAAAAAAAAAAACAACTATGAGATATTCCATGATCGTAAATCAAACAGTGTGAAGCTTATCGCACAACGATTGGCTCAAGTAAAAAACAAGCTAAAAAATAAGTCAAAAGTATATATATATTCATTTAATATACTACTTTAATTATTATTTTTTTATAATCATAACACTATTAATCCTTTTTGTCCGTAATTTGACAGAAGAATTTTACTACTAATGTTGGAAAATAAATACTGCTACAAAATACATACATGACCATTTTGTTTATCTAAAAAAAAAATTATTACTAAAATTGAATAAATTTTATTTCTATCAATTATCCATAGTGGTTCAAAATTGGTTTCTTTTCTTTTCCTTTTTTTGTTAAAGAAATGGTTCAAAATCGTTACAATTTTGATATTAGTATCATTGTCGAAAAGTTAGTGTCATAACTCATAACGCGGTTTGACGGGCCTCTGATACATAGAGACTCATCATCATCATCATCATCATTTTTTCTCTTTATCGTTTGATCTTGTCATGGCAAAGTCTATTAGCATTCATCAAAATACACGCATAGAAAGAAAAAAACACATTTCAATGAATTTACAAGTTATGATCATCATGATGATGCTAATGATGATGATATGTAGATAGATAGATATATATCTAGAATCTGACATCGAAAAGAAGAGAAGGAAACAGAACCAAGGTTAACTTGCCGGACACCAAAAACATTTAAGATTCGTTGGTCAGATCGGCAAGTCATCTTTGGCTCAATCTCATTCTCTATTCTTCCATGCAAGACCCTCTGATACATAGAGAGACTCTCATCATCATCATTTTTCTCTACCTCTTCTCTTTATCTTGTGATATTGTCATGGCAAATTCTATTAGCATTCATCAACATACATGCATAGAATCATGATAATGATGATATGTAAATAGATATCTGGAGTCTGACATCGAAAAGTAGAGAAAGAAACAGAACCAAGGTCAACTTGCCGAACACCAAAATCAGTTAAGATTCTTTGGTCACATCGGCAAGTCATCCTTGGCTCAATCTCATTCTCTATTCTTCCATGCAAGACCCTCTGATACATAAAGATACTCTCATCATTATCGTCATGTTTCTCTACATCTTCTCTTTATTTTGTGATCTTGTTTTGTCAAAGCCTTTACTCATGATGAAGGTATTTATAGGCATATGTAAGTGAGAGTTGTGTGGTATAATTTTATATATTATATGCAATTATTATTTTTAGAACAGTCCCATGCAAGGTTTTGGTGCATGCAAGCAAAAAAAAGCAAACAGAATTTTGACTATAACTGTATATTGAAGAATATAATTAATTTAAAAGATTGGCTGACCTTATATTATCAAATTCGAATTCCAATATTATGTGAATAATAAACATTCGACCTCACTACTCCAAAGGCATCGTATATATATATATATATATGGTTATAGTCTGCGGCATAAAAAATCAACGTGTCGTATCTTTCTAAGGATTGGACTCGTAGTCTTTTCGTTCATCGACAAAAAGAAGTCATCGATCGTCCCGCAAAATTAAAAGATTCTTTATAATATTTATGTTTTTTTTTTTTAAAGATTTGCCACTAAATACAATTGTTGTGGATAAATTGGAATATAACATTTGGATACTCATCATATTGTTAAAAGAGCACGAATACATATGAATTGTTGTTATACAAAGCTGTTAATTAACTTATTTTTACCACTAGTCTCTAGAATTTCGATTTGTGTTATAGCAGTACCTAATCGATAACTTGGAATAAACCGTCTTTCATGCTATGAGATTTCCACAATATCACTATCTAATTTATAATTTGGCAGCAACTAAAGAATTTGTAATTCGTTGGTCTAATATTTAAGAAACAACGGGATATATACATGATTTAAATGTTTGTTTTCTTAATTTTCAAGAGATGAAATGGTTATATATATTTGTATCAGCGTGTGAAAGCAACTCAATCTCGTTAGATGTTAATTATTAAAGACAAGCTCCTTCATAAAAATAGATAAACTAATTAAAGCGATAAAGATAGGTTTTATTCTATTTATTGATGGATCACATCATGAGATTATGAAATGTCGTTTCCGATTAGACAAATGGATACCAACTCGGTCGGACCAAAAATATGATAAGATGCTTAGGAACATTAAAAACACACACTCTCTCTCTCCCTCTTTTGTCAACTCCTTAGACACTCATTTACCTAAATAACTTTGACACAATTTCCTGAATTTTATTTTATTTTTAGAGTATCATATTCATATAAGATTTTTTGTTTGTTTGTTTCTGGATCAACTTTTTTTTTTTGCTAAACAAGTTTCTGGATCAACTTAGAAGGTTATATGAAGCAAAAAGTGTGGTTAGCCACGTAGTAGAGTTTACATGTAAGAAAATTTACATATGTATTAAAGTGAAATTATCATTGTACAAATTTTCAACATCTATCACTTAGCAAACTGTCTATCATTGAGTTTATTTTAAAATTAATTAAAAACTGTGATGATTTTTTTGTTATTTTAAAAAAATAAACAATTAATTTGTTAAAAAAGATAATTACATTTTTTTGTCAACAACTCTGAAGTTGAATCCCAATACTAACACAATCTATTTAGATTTTTTTCCTCAACCACACATTAAAGTAAAAGACTACTCCATGATTGGTTTGATCAATCCAATCTATTAGATTATAAACCATGATTTAGTCACAGATTTGTTTAATGTTAGTCATAGAAATTTTTACTATGATTGGTACATAATTTTGTTTATCCGTCCTAGGCCAAACAAAAAAATTACTAAATAGAATAAAATGAAAGTAAAACATCTTCATAGACCATTTTAAACAGATGAATCATACCATAAAGAAGCAGTCAATTATTTTTCAAAAAAACATTTGCAAAACGAAAAATGTAGAAAGACAAAAAGTAAAAAAAAAAACAATTAAAAGCCTTTTTTTGTTTGCATTCATTCAACACCAAAAATCTGTCTGAGCTTAAGGACTTGTTGATAAACTTTCTCAGATTCAGGCAATGAATCAGCAACACTCTTGCGTTCAACACATCTCTTTCCCCACGCTACGATCTTAGGACACTCAGCTTCGACTGAGAAGTCACCACATTTCTCGAGTGCATAGAACCAACTGTAAAATGGGACAAGAGTTATGTCTACATAACCAAATGTCTCTCCTCCGAAGTAAGGTTTGTTTCCAAGCTCAGCTTCAAGAACCTTCAAGCTCTCAAGAAACTCTTTCTTGCCTTTCTCTTGTTCTTCTCCTTTCTTGTTTCCCCAAATCTTTTTTCCTCCTTCAAACGATATCTGCATTTTGGTGCATTGTATCAAATCTTTTTTTCTTACAAGTCTAAATATAAAGCAAACCGAATTAAACCGAATCAGAATATTTTTAAAAAATCAATATATTTTTATGCAGAACAGATTGACTAAAATTGAATTTTTAGGCAGCCGAATAAAAAGCACGAAAAACTCGAATTCCTTATAAATTCATAATTAATAAAATATATTTATAGTTATACTTAATAAATAAAATATTAATTAAGATTGATTTTAATTTATATTTTTGTTCTTTCTCACCTAAAATCAAAACCAAAATGGAAATTTGAAAAACCGAAACGAATAGAACCAAAAGCTTTGATTCTATTTCGGTATACATTTCTCAAAACCGAAACTCATTAAAATTCATATTTTTAACCAAATCATAGTGTTTTGAGTTTGACAAAAATAGAATTATAACATGTTTTAATAATTATACTAAATAAATTTAATGTCAATTTAGATTGATTATTTCATTTCTAATTCGGTATACACTTCTCAAAAGTCAAAACCTAAAAACCGAACCAAAACCGGAAAACCGAACCTCTCGAAATCAAACAAACCCAAGCAAGAAGCACAAAACAGAGGAATTTGAAACTGAAGTATGTTGCAGTAAATTACCATTTTATCAGCGAAATCAACCCAGAATCTGGCAGTGGCTCTAGATTGAGGATCAGAGGGCAAGAAAGAGGCAGTCTCGGTCCACGTCTCGTCGATGTACTGAACCTGGACGAGCGATTCAGAGATTGGTTTATCGTTGTGGATAAGAACAGGGACTTTCTTGTGAACAGGGTTTGATTTCAGCAACAGCTCACTCTTGTTCCACAGATCTTCCTGTTGAATCTCGAACTCAACTCCTTTCTCTCTCAACGCAATCTTCGTCCTCATCGCGTAAGGACTTGCCCAGAAATCCAAAACCACAACTTTGCCATTGTCTTTCCCCATTCTTGAGCTCCCTTACACAGAGCACTAAGCCCCAACTATACATATATATACACATTCATGAATGAAATTAAGAAATGGATATGGCGAAGACGTGGGAAGGAGATTGGATTAGATAAATTTAAGAATGTGCTGTCTAGACGATCGTGGAATCAACTCAAAGTTTATACCTTTTTGTTCTTCTGTGCATTACATGTGATTACAGTTGACTTACAATACGAGGAAATTACAATGAAATTAATATATAATGGTATATGAACAATCCTTGTGTACCATACATAATCTCTCAATCTCTTGTTCTCTCCAATGCCTCAAGTCTCAGAGCAGCGCTACAACAAAAAAAACACAAAACATGAACTTCCACATGAGAAAACTCAAACCGAGACAATCAAATGAAAGAAAAATACAGGTTAGTATTGAGAATTCTTTGCAAAATTGAGTTTTTTTTTGGGATAATAAAAATAAACCTGTTGAGACAATATCGTTTTCCTGTTGGGCGTGGACCGTCATCGAAGACATGACCAAGATGGGCGTTACAAACAGCACATACAACTTCTTGTCTAGGCATGAAGATGATAGAGAGGTCTAGCTTTGTCTTCAAATTGTTTCCAATAGGTTTGTAATAAGATGGCCACCCGGTTCCACTCTCAAACTTTGTCGATGAGCTGCAAGAAATTATCAATTTCATCATCATCGGGCACGAGTTGAAGAACACTAGCTTCCTTAATACAACTTCTATACATATCGGAAGTTAAAGTTTCACCATTTCCCACTAACAGCAACTTACTCAAATAGAGGCGTGTCGCAACATACGCATTTGTATACTCCTGGGGTCTTTGTGTTCCAATACTCTCTGTAAAAATAAGGAACAAACTCATTAAGATGTTAACATCCAAAGATTTTGACTCCACAAGTTCAGAAAACTACAAAGCTCATTGTCATAAATGTTTAAAAAGGCGAAAAAAAAACTTGGTTGAGCAATCATATACATACCCTGTGAAAGCTCTCTCTGTTCCCTTCTGTCTGGTGATGTAATACTGTTCCGGTGTAAGCCGTTTCTTCCACTCGTCTTCACTTAGAGAAGCAAAGTCATTCTTGTCAGCCTCTGCACAACATAGAATCTCTCAAATCTCAGGGCTTGCTTACTAATCGTTCTAAAGAAACATGGCACTGAAAGGAACACTCTCCACACAATCTATCTATCAATCAATCAATACGTTGATCCAAATGCAAAGCATGGATTGATTATAAGTTCTCTTAATGACACCTTTGGAGAAATCTGAATGGATTCAAATTTGGTAAAGCTGCGATCTTTCATCACAAATTTATTACCCCACAAAGAAGTAAATCAAATTTTCGCTAACTACGATAGATAACATGAATTGGGTCGACAAAAAAAATGTGGGATTGATGGTAAATTATCATTGGAGATTAAGTAGAGAAGAAGAGTAGAACCTTGAACGTTGTCTGGTTTCTGAGAAGAAGCAGAGGAACCCATGGAACAAGAGACAAGGAGACTCAAGTTTCTAGGTCTTGAAGGAGAAAGACAAGCGAGGTGAGAATTTCTGGGCTTGGAGACGGAATCGAACCTTGCTCTCGGTGAGAAGAAGCTTGATTGTATGGTTAAACCACTAGAAGAAGCCATCACACATCACCTAATGGTTTCGCCGAAACTTGTTCAAACCCCGGAAAAAAAAAATAGTAAACAATTTTGATTTTGAAATGTTCTTTCTATGACATCCACGAACGGAGAAAGTTACGGGAAGAGAACACGTGGCACATCGAGGATGTGTGATGAGATCTGGAACTCTAGCTGCCACGTCGACTCTACAGAACTTCAAAGGTAACCGTTATTGGGCGGTTTAATCCGGATTGTGGTTCGGTTTTGATTCGATTTTTTTGATTACTGAATTGTAAATAATATTATTTCAAATAAAAGTAATATTACTGAACACCTCTAATTAAATCGAGAACATGAATGTTTGAATTTTATGATATAATAAATTATTCTTATTTGCTGAAAACTTATAAAATGAACCTTTTTTAATCCATGGTATTTAGTATATTTTCAATTATTAAGATGACAAAATGTGTAAAGATAAATAACAGATAACTTTTTAACAGTATAACGTAACAAAAAAAGTTAAGAAACAAAAACAACAATATCCCAATATTACACTTGTGTGCGACCTCAATGATAGTACAATTACATAAGATACATAAAAATCGAAGAACAAAGAAGCATTTTTAAACGATCGGAAATTTTTTAATATAGAGATAATAAGAACTAAAAAAATCCCAGAAATCAATTTTAAAAAGTTGAATTTCCAGTGACAACCCTTGACCTTGCGTAGGTTTATTTTCTCGTGTGGTAAAAAAATTAATGGGCTTGGTTATAGAAGGAACTATCTCTTAATTTCCCAATAACAACCAGTAAGTATAACGTGTGTTACCTCTTGTGACGACAAAAAAAAAAGCTACAATGCGCCGCCGGATTCTTTGCCGGAGGTAATCGGAGATTGAGAAACCACCGTGTTGTCTTCTACTTCTTTTGGCTTCTTCAGCTTATGCTTGTTATACGCAGCTACACCGACAATGGCTGCATTTTGAAACATTGCACAATATATCACATTTTATAACTCTTAGTTAATCCTATATACACTCAGTTTTGCTTGTAATGGAAAGAGAAGAAGATGTTATTATTTACCAATGGCATAACCAAAGAGATTGATGATTGTGAGTTTTGTCTCGGCAAAGAGAAGAGCTGAGACCAAAACAACGACCCAATCTTTAACCACACCAGCAACTCGGATAGTGAGAGCACTTGTGTGAGATATCACAAGAAAAACCGATAAATTGAGAGCAAATGTACACAGAGAATTCAGAGACAACACAAGAACATGAAAGTTCCATGTGGTATTATTAGCATCCATCTTCGATTTCTCAAGAAAAATCCACGGTATGAACAAGCAAATGGCGCTGCAACAACACACACATTAGTTTTTAAACAACTTGGGATTACTATGAAAGTTAAAAAAAAAATTATGAGATTAAGTTCTTTGAATTCATCAAAATACCTGCAAGGGCTCATGTAGTACATAAGAGAAATTGGATTTAATTTGATGCCTTTCCTCTTAACAAGAATTTCCATTAAGATTAGCCTCAAAGCTTCTGCAACAATGCCACCCATTTGGTAAACAACTCCAATCCAACTGATGTTTACTTCTCCATAAGACGAGATCAAAACGCCAAAACTTATGACTGACATTGTCAAAAGCATCCTAGAGCTCATTATTTCAAGCCCAACAGAAACTCCAAGTATAAACACAGCAACAGGCACTGCAAAAATATGATTCTTAAGATCTATACATAACATTTTTTTAGTGCAACTGAGAGTAGAAAACAAGTAAGGTAAATTCTTACTAATGGCCTTCAACATTTGGGAAAATGCAACTGTTATGTAGAGATAAGCAGTGTTTCCTAACCACAGAGTCATTGCAAACATTGCACCTATTGGAATAACTGATGTAACATATCTGAGTACACAAAGTGAATTTTCAGTTAATTAAAGGTAACTACAATTCCAAAAAGAAAAAAAGAAAAATTGCTTACAAAGTCTCCTTTATTCCTTACATGTCTAATGTCATTCCTTCCTCAACTTTCATGACCTTTTAAGGATACTAAAAGTTAGAATTTAAACATTTAAGAGCATTAAAGAAAATTTCATAATAATGACCAATGAGATACCTTAAAAACCTTCGTGAGGAGAAAACACAAAACAGAGGAAAAGCTCATGTGGAGTAAAGTCAATCCAAGTGGATAAGGGAAGTTTATTTGCTTAGATGACAATACCCACTGCATCAGATGAAGTCAAAAATATAAATTAGATCCAAAATTACTGAACTAAACTAAAGAACCAAAGCGAACCAAATTTTGTAATTCTTATACCGAATAAACCGAACGGAACTCAAATTCTGTAAAACCGAACCAAATCAACTGAAAATTATTAATTTTAAATAAAATATTTTAATTCTTATACCGAAATATATAATGTTATATTATAGTTTTAGCCAGCTCCAAATCGAACAAAAAAATTTATAACAGAGAGATTTCGGTTCTAGTTCAAACATGATTCCCTAAAAAATCCAATCCAAACCGATCATAAGAATCGAATGCCCCATGTCTAATTGAAATCTTGAGCCGAAAGAATGCAATTAGGAAACATATAGATCCAAAAAAACATGAGAGCATGAGATATATAATTTAATACCTTATTGAAGAAGATTTGACCACTAGAGAGAATGATGTAGAGAAGAATGGAAGCATACGTCACGTGTTCATCTCTGAGAAAGCTTCTGCTCCGATTTCGATCCGCCATTGAAGTCAACGTTTGTTTCTTTTTTTTTGTTCTCCTCTTTCCTCTTCCTCAATCTTCAGTAGCACTTCAACTTTTCCATCTTTCTACTAATAAGCATTACTTCATTAAACTATAGTTTATAAGAACTTTACTTCTTACGAAATCCGTTTTTGTTGATCAAGACGGGTCGGGTATCCAAGTCGTAAGAGGATCGTGGGTTTTGTCTCCCAAGCCCAATAAAATAACTAAACCACTTCAACCAAGACCAGACATATGGACCGTTCAAGCTCTAACCAATAAACTACGGTAATGCTATTTGAATCAACCAATTAAATATTTCATTTTATATACACCACGTCACCACGTGTTTAGTTGTTAAACAATTTTAGCAGATAATTTTTTTTTTTGTTTGGTCAAAGATATTAGCAGATAATTAATGTATATATAATAGTGCAAAATAATAAGTTAATCTGCGAGCCGATCCCGTGAACGAATAGCAAAACTGTATCAAGTCAACTTGCCAACTTTTTTTAATTATTTGTTTATTCGTGAAACTACTATTAAAATTTAAATGGAATCAGAAGAACACCATAGGTTAATGATTATAAAACTAATTATATTCGCGAAACTTTTTTTAATTATTTTTTTTATTCGTGAAACCACGATTATAAAACCAATTGATATCAAATAATATTATGGAAAAGAAAAAGAAAACGACATTGTTCTGAATTTAGTTACTAATGTTTAATTTTTTTTTTGATAAATAATGGTTTTTTTATTTCTTTTGTCGCTTTCTCGTTTGTTAGCATCTTTCAGGAAACTTCAGCCGTGGTTGCATCATATCTTTTGCCAAATTTCTTAACCAATGAACATTTTTATCATATCTTAATAGACGCAGACATGCTTATTTGATGCTACATAACACCTATTTTGCAGGGCTTTGCTAGTGGAAGCCTTGGCAGCAGCATCTGTGAGTAAAAATTTGGGTCTTTATGCAGAGCGAATTGGGCTCATCAGCCGATGCTGCTACAAGGTAAAATTCACTCGAATTTCTTATATAACAACATCATTCATGATAAAAAGATACACCATAATGATCTATTAGGCCCAATGTCTCGGTTAAGTCCATCAAGACCACCACCGTCATCTTTTTCTCAATCACGACAATCTCGTTATCTTCGTCTTCATCACGCCAATCTTCATCTCCTCTAATTACTCTTCTCAAGTGATCTGATTCCATGAAAACATCAATAAGGTGTTTCTTTTATGTTTCAGGGGATATTTACGGGTCGGGTCGGGTCAAACCGATGGCTGGATTATCCAAACGACGTCGTCGATTTTCGATACAAAAATGATGCCGCGTATTACAAGTTAAAAGGGCGGTTATGTAATTTAACAAACCTTTGTTACCGTTTTTCCTTGCTGACGTGGCTTCCTCTTCTCGGTTTTAATCTGGAAGATTCGGAAACTTACCGTTGAAATGTGTTAATATTACCGTTGACATGTTTAAGCGTAAAATAGTAATAACGGTAACTTGCAAACGGCTAGATTTTTGGAACCCATTCTATAAATAATGAGAGTTAAGCCTTCATTCTACGCTCAAAAAATATTCTCATCCAGCTAATGGATCTCTGTTTTTCATCTTCACAGTTACTAATTCCATAGTAAGCTCTTAATCGAATCTTTTTCTCTCTTTGTTTTTCCTTAACTTTGTTTTGTCTTCGATACATCTGCGCTTTTTTAAAAGATTTCTCTCAAAATCAATAATCATTCTCTGTCGTGTTTCTTTTACTCTGTTTTGGCTTTTGATGAATCTGTTGTCCCTCACAATCAAAAAAGTATCTTTCGTTTGTTTCTCGTGCCCTATTTTGGTTTTTCAAGCATATGAGTTTTTAAATATGATTTTTCTCGCGTTTATATATGTTAATTTCAGTTCCATGTATGTTTACTAATGTGATTAAACTGCTGCAGATACGGAGCTTGACAGAAAATATAGAGGCTAGACTACGACCGGTGAAACACAAAATCAGAAGACAGAAACTACGAAAAATTTCATGCTTAAGGACATTCATTAGTTCAAGTAAGCTCGCTCTACTTTTATTACATCGTTTATGTGTGCGTATATTTATCTCCAAATTTAGTTTTGCCTGCGATCATCGTCTTTCATAATTCGTGAACATAACTGAATTTTTTAATGCCTTACGGTTTTTGTATGTTCTTGATCCGAGGCCTATGGTTTTAAAATTTAGTTTCTTTTTTTCCACAACGACCTTTTGTTTTAGGATGGTAAATTTTATGCTTAACCCATGAATATATGCATGTTAAATATAACTTTCACTTGTCTCTAATTGAAAACCTATTAAAAACAAAATTTATTTGTTGGATTAATTTAAGAACTCTAAATTATTTACATACTTGTGAAGGCTAACCGAACATAGATTCCTGTCAGTCATTTGATTGATTGTTAGAGATGTTATATGTTCAGTTTGCTTTTACATTGTAATGTATCAGTTTAGTTTTTTTATTAATCAAACAGAAAAACCTTTAAAATTTTAAAATTTGAAAATTTAATATTTTGTTCAGGACCCTTCTTTAGGATGGTAAATTATAAGTTTTTACCACTTCGCACATGTATACACTATCATAGCAATGTTAATAAATCTATACGTTCAGGTACGGGTCAAGTGCCCTTGGTAAAATTTACAAACTCCATGTTTACTCTTATGTTATTTATCTAAAATTGCCCAATTGGCTTTCATTTTTGTTTTAACGGTTTTCAGTTAAAATAAAAAATGGATACAATGTTTGAGAAATTAAAATTGGCCTTACAAAATGAGAAGAAACATCATGAACCTCATCAAAACAAGCTTTTGAGAGTTGTTGGAACTTACCCGAATTTGAAACATAAAAACAAAGAGGATCAATGAGATGATTGGTTTGAAGTAGAGTGGAACCATAGTTGGATCAAATCAGAGGCTAGTGAGGGATGATGAGTATTGCAAAACGCTGATGAGGACTTGGTCCCGTCGATATGTCAGACAAGTAGTAAGAAGTATGGACAATAATAGCTTTGATACAAAAATAAATGCTCATGAAGTATTGAATATAAATGCTAGAAGCCCATATACTCATAATTTAGGGACGTGGCCATGTTAGGCTTTGATACAAAAAATAAAAATAACTTATTCCTAAGAGTATAAAAGAAATACATTCTAGACCGTTCAAGCTCTAACCAATAAATTTATTTATTCACGGTAATGCTGTTTGTATATTTTTAACAAAAAATGCTATTTGTATCGACCAATTAAAATTTTCATTTTGTATACTCAACGTGTTTAATTGCTAAACAATAGTATAAGCAGATAATTAATGTATATATGTGCAAAATAATCAATTATAATGCGAGCCGATCCCGTGAACGAATAGCAAAACTGTCTCAAGTCAACTTGCCAACAAACCATTTTTTATTGTTTGTTTATTCGTGAAACTACTATTAAATGGTATCAGAAGAACACCACCGTTTTGTTGTTACTTTTGTTACGTATAATAGTATGTAATACAGTACAATATACAAGTACATGTTAACGATTATAAAACCAATTGATATCGAATAATATTATGGAAAAAGAAAAAGAAAAACGACATTGTTCTGAATTTACTAATGTTTGTTTTTTTATAATAAAGATCTGTTTTTTTTGTTACTTTCTCGTTTGTTAGCATCTTTCAAGAAACATCAGCTGTCGTTGCATCATATCTTTTGCCAAATTTCTTAACCAATGAACCTTTTTCTCATATCTTAATAGACGCAGACATGTAACATATTTAAATAAAATAAATCATCGAGTATTTTATTTTTTAACTTTTTTTTTGATAAATGAATATTTAATTAGTGATTATATTATACGGATATAGGATGATAAATGTTAGCGATATATATTTCGTATTCTTTCGATTTTATCACTGTATAGTTTGTTCTTCTGCTGGTAGTAACATCATCGCATATATGTGATATTATTCTATTACAAACAATAATTTTTGTTCTATAACATATACACTTAGCTACATGCATAATATACAGCATATGAGATTATATGATTAACGGTTATACGAATGATTTATAATATTCAGATTTTAAGTATAAATCGTTATAAAACTACGACAAATGTTTCTACTTACAATATGTTAAAATCTTTGATAAAATTTGTATTTGTAATCAACAAAACAATTGTATTTTCTGTAAATCGGATCTCATGCTTAGTGTAGGCATAATTTTTTTATATTGATTACTGTATCCAAAATTTTTTATATTACCGCACAGTTTTAGATATTTGGTTCATATATTTAATTCTGAGCGAAAACCGACTTTTAAAAAAACGGAAAATAACATAAAAAGTAATAAAACAGAACAAAAGAGGAGGATAAAGTGAAATTAGAATCCGAGCATTTGTTTTTTGTTTTTATTTTTGTTTCTGGTCGAAGAATATCAGCAATAGTTAAAAAGTAGAAAAGAAAAATCCCAACAAATCCAAAGATTTATGGAGCAGAATTCAACGGACTTATTATGCAATTATGGAGAAAATGAAAGTCATAGAACAGTATTTTTTTGTTGATGTCAAATGTCCATAAAAATAAAACAGTTTTATCGTAACACATTTCACTGCAGTCCTTTGATAGAAGACAACCATAATAAAAATAATGAATACTCTAACAAAAATGAAAGTCTAGAGTGGGCCGATGCTAGAAAGCAGAAAGTGATACTGTGATTAATTCGATTTCGTCAATTTTGTTTTGTAGTATTATTCTTCGTATAGTAAGTTAATTATTGTTTTCTAAAGAAAATAAATGTATTTAGGAAGGAAGGGATAAAACTATAAAAAGGAGAAGGAGAGGATAATAAGGAATTAGAATCCCAACAAACACAGAAGTTTTTTTTTTTTTTTACACAGAAGTTTATGGAGAAGAAGAAAGTATATACATGGGACACTGATTAAAATAGTTTAATTATAAAATTTAAAAATAGTCTATATTTAAAATAAAAAATAATTTAAAGAGAGTTATTAAATTCTAAATTATAAATCTAAAATTCTGAAATCTAAAATTAAATTTTAAACCTGAAATCTTTATATTCCTGAAACGTAAATTCTGAATACAAAAATTTAAACAAATTGGTAAATTCTTTATATTTAAATTAAAATCTGCAGACCAGTAGATACGGTTTATTTTCCTACAAATGCTTATTACACGTGATCACAAAAACAAAATCCTAAATAAATAGAGATTCCCGTTGGATAAAAAAAAGAACATGAGAAAGCTAAAATTGGGGTACTTGTGCAAAACAATTAAATAATGGGCTTTATATGTAAGACCCCACAAGAAGAATAATAATAANTTTTTTTTTTTTTTTTTTTTTTTTTTTTTTTTTTTTTTTTTTTTTTTTCTGTGACGTAATTATTATAAAAAAAAAAAAAATTATTTCCCCGGAAAAGAAAAGAAGCACTCTTGTGAGAGAGAGTTTGCGTCCATTTGAGTAAGAAAAGGCCAAAACCAAAACCAAAACCCATCATTCCTTCTTCTTCTTCTTCTTCTTCTCCATCGCCACCGTCTGAAACCACTGCATCTGATTTCTCTCTGTTATGGAACATTAGACTCCGAATTAAACGTCTTTTTATATCTATATCAAGCAATGTCGTCTTCTTCTTGGGTTGGAATTCTAAAATGGGTGTTCATTAATACTCTCATTTCTTGATTTTAAGCGAAAGTTTTTGATAATTTCTCATCAAATTTCGACTGAAGAGTGAAGTTCGAAACTTTTGGTTGAATTGTGATCTTTTGTTGTTTTGGGTTTTCTAATTCATTTGGAATTTCTGATCTAATGGCTGCTGAGATTCCCACTGATGTCGATTCCGTTCATGATGACGTCATCGCCGGCGAGATTGAGGAGAGCTTGATGACGGATTCTAAACCGGAATCCGAATCGGACCTCAAACCCAATTCAGAATCAAAACCCGAACCGGAGTTTGATCAAATGAAGAAGCTTGTGGCGATGTTCAAGAAACTGAATCCTGAAGCTAAGGAGTTTTTCCCCTCGTACAAGAAGAATAATCAGTCTCTGTCTTCTGACGATTTTGTGATCGCTGAGAAGCCATCTGGTGAAGAATTTAACGGTGACAACAAAAAGGATGGCATTAACCGGAGGGTACAATTTTCTTTCTGTTTCTGATCAAATTTTGGATTCTCACTGCTGAAAAAGTTCAGATTTTTGGGTTGTTGTTGAACTTGCAAATGAAATTGATTGGCTACTTGTGGGATGATGTTTCTCAATTGAAGTTAGCTTGGTTCTTTGTGCTGTAAAGTCTCTATCTTAAAGGTTCATTTGGTGATTGGAATAGAAAGTTTTGTTTTTGATTTGGTTTGGTTGTCCACAAGTTGAATTGTCAAGTCTTGCAACTCTAATATGATATTTAGTTGACACTTCATCAATTAAAAATCTTTACATTATCTTTATAATGTTGTTTGGTAAATTGTCTGATTTTTGTTTTCTGGATTACAGAGAAGAAACAATTATAACCAAGGGAGGAGGGTGAGGATAACTGGAAGAGCTTCCAAGGCTCAAAGAGAAGATAGTATTAGAAGAACAGTGTATGTCTCTGACATTGATCGGAGTGTAAGTTACTTCAGTCTCTCCTCAGGTTTTTCAGAAAATGAATTCAAATTTGCATCATGTTATTCTTTATTCTTCTTTTCAATTAGGTGACTGAGGAAGTCCTCGCTGGCTTATTCAGCAACTATGGACAAGTAAGTTGAAATTCGTAAGCTATATTGTTGCCGGTTGTTATTTTTCTTTTTGTGACATTGCATTCCTCTTCTGAAGGTTGTTGATTGTCGAATCTGTGGAGATCCACATTCAGTTCTTCGCTTTGCGTTTGTTGAGTTTTCTGATGATCGTAAGTTAATGCTGTTGGTTGTTTTATAAGAAGAATTCAGTGTCAAGTTTGATTTACATTAGTTGGAATTTGTTTCAAAACAGAAGGTGCAAGGGCGGCTTTAAATGTCGGTGGAACAGTGATCGGTTATAACCCAGTTAGAGTCTTACCTTCAAAAACTGCTATTCTTCCTGTGAATCCCACATTTCTCCCCAGGGTAAAAAACAAGAATTTTCATTTTGTGAAACTAGATTTTACATTTTGAGTTTTAAAAAACTGAACTTTATGGTTTCCACTATGTCCTGTTTGTGTTTTACTCAGTCAGAAGATGAAAGGGAGATGTGTACAAGAACCATCTACTGCACAAATGTCGACAAGAATGTAAACACTTGTTCCCGGTTAACGTTTATGTCTATTTTGCATTTTGCGTACTTGTTCGCGGTTTTTAAGATACTTCTATAAACTTGCAGGCCACTGAAGATGATGTCAAAATCTTCTTTGAGTCTGCCTGCGGTGTGGTCAGTCTAGAACCCGGAAGCTACTATTTTCATCTCTCTCAAAGACAATATGAAATTTGTGAATGCAACAATAACACTTCTTCCCTTGTATAGGTTACTCGCATAAGGCTTCTTGGTGACCAATTGCATTCTACTCGCATAGCTTTTGTTGAATTTGCCATGGTAAGCTCCTCACAATATTCTGTTAAAAAAACCGCAGCTTTTGTGTCTTCTTTCATTAGTGTTTTACATTACAAGTAAAGCCAAACTTTTCAAAGGCTTATGATTCTGAATATGTTTTTGGTTTTGGGATCAAATAGGCAGAGAGTGCAGTTGCGGCGCTCAACTGCAGTGGAATAGTCTTAGGATCTCAGCCGATAAGGTACATATGTTTCTCTTTTGTAACAAAATCTTCCATTGAATATCAGAATTTGATATGAAATCTTTTGAGTTCTTCAGGGTAAGCCCTTCAAAGACACCAGTGAGGTCGCGAACAACTCGATCACCATCGACAAACTAGGAGCAACAGAATCGAAGAGGCTTTGTTGATGAAGGAGAGTGATGCAACATTTCGTTTTACCTTCAGTATTTTGTTTTTTTTTTCTATTATCTAGAGCAGTTATATTTCCAGTTCTGTAGTATCTGGAAAGCAAAAGCAACCATGAGCATGCTTCTTGAATTTGGAGTTCTTGTTCTGAGTTCTGAGACTCTCATTTGAGTTATATCATCTTCCTCAAATGGAATTTTTTGGATCATTTTGGTTGATTCTTAACAGAAAAAATATATCTTTGGATATGATTTTGGCCTTATGGCTCTAATTATGGCTCCACTTCATCTTCAAAGTAAATTTAAAATCATAAACACAAAACTATTATCATAGGTTTACAGAATAGCCCTTGGTCTCTTCTGCGTATGTGTTGCTGTCGCTCAGGTAAAGTTTGCTCATTTCGGGAATATGAATTTCGTGCCGTGCTAGAGCTTTTGTGGGTGAAGTGGCTTAGTGGCTTTTATCTAGTCTTCTCCTCTCCTTGGCAAGTCATCTTTGAAAGTGGTTTTCGACGGTAGTGTTTCTTAGGTTTTCTTTGTCTTTGCTCGTCCCTCGTATTTGCTTTCCTCTCTCGGATTTTATCGGTTTTGACCATCAGCGTCTCAGTCTTCTCGATGGGAGATGATGACGTGAAACGGCCCTCCTAGCCTCCTCCAAGTCGAAATCCGACCAGATCTTGGTCTTGATCTGATTTGGTCTGCTCAACTTAACGGGTTCGTGTCCGTGTCGGCACTTTGATAGTTTCAAGGGCTTCCCTTTGAAGGAAGGTTCATCAAGCCGAGGTTGGAAGCAGCGTTTAAACTTCAGAAGTCGACTTAACAATCAAGTGAGGACGTTTATTCCGAATTTTGCTTGGATTCTTCGTTCTGCGTAGATCCTTCTTGTTTTCGGTCTCAGGTTTGCTTTTAGTTGGGGTGAGTTTTGGGATTTTGATTATGTGTCGAAGAAGCACTTTTGTTTGGACATTTTTCTTATTTGATCTTGTTTACGGTTTGGAGTCCCGTGGCTCCCTCTTGTGGGTAACTGGCTCCGAGGACTTATATGTTGTCCGTCGGTTTTGTCTTTCCATGGTTGTATCTTTCTGTTAATTTTAATATTACTCAGATGACAAAAAAAAAGTTTACGGTAAAAACGCATAATAACCACAAAACATGTTTTATATTATCATGTATATATTATCATGTATTACACTTATTTCTTAAAAGGGTTACATTAGGAAAAGAAACATATGAGTTTACGGTAACTATTAGTGGAGTTTTGAGAACTGGTCCATTGATTTCTTTGCATCCTGGTTTGGTGGATTTATAGGAAGGTCGCAACCGCCGAGACCCGGAGGACACATAATTGGGAATGGGAACAGTTCCACTGTTTTCTTTGCATCCTGGTTTGGTGGAGGAGGAATTGGCTCGGTTAGGGTAACCGGTGGTTTACGGATTGGTTCAGAGTCGGTTTGGAATTTTGGATTTGGAGAAGGCTCCATCCCAGCCTGGGCAAGACCAGATGCAAGAAGAAGCAGAGTAAACACCATTGTTATTGCAGAGAGGTTCATGATCTTGATCATCTTTGTGTTGTGATTGAAAAATGCTTAGCGTAGTTTGCTTATTTATATTGTTGAGTTGTGACCCCCAACCAAAGAAAAGCAGTATGTTTATTTGGTTTTTGGTGCAATTATTATATGTTGTGACCAAAAAAAGAAAGCAAACTGCTTTTTTTTTTGCTTTCCTTTTACTTGAATTATTATATGTTGTGAATATATAAAATAGTTATATTAGTTGAATTGTATATGTCTTGATTTACTTGGTGAGATATAATGTATAAATTAGTCTTCAAGATTAATAATTGCCGAGAAAATCTATTAATTGTATGTAAGTATATGGACAATTCTAAAAAATATAATATATTTTTTTTCAAAAATAATATTATTAGTTTTCTTTTTCTTATAAAAATACCATCGCTAGTTTAAATTTTCAAAAATACCATAATAATTTAAATTAAATCCTAAATCTTCAAAAACTTATATGATCGCCAATTTCTAAAAACCAAAACTAGAGATCAACACCTACTATTCCCAAAGTAAGCATACCCCTTACAGAAACTATATCACAAATTCACAATCAAGTATCAACCCATATATTTTGCCAACACTATTCTAAAGCATTCCATATTCCATCACCGACAAAAAAGATTAACATTTGGAAAAAAATATCAATTTATTGAAGAAGAATCGTTTACATTTGTCAAAAAAAAAGGGAGAATATCTACACAAATTTATTGAAGAAGAATCGTTTACATTTGGCTTTTCAATATGTGTTTTTTTGTGAACTTTAATAATGAAGTATGGATTTTCAAACCCTCGTGGCCGTAAATCTTTTCCTCTTTCCATAATCAATAGGTTTTTTTTACGTCCTCTTCCTATTACAAATGGTAATAGTGAATTTTTTTTTAATACCATAGGATTTGGTGCCGTTATAGAACATAATATTTATTGAAATTCTAAGTATAATATATAGTTTTGTTATAAAAACAAGTACAACCCTCTAATTCTGTAGTATATGTAGAAAGATGAATTCAAGGAAAATATAGTAAATAGTATCTAATTTCTCTAGTTTGTCTTTTAAATTTATTTCGCTTATAACAGTGGACAAATGCCTAGTTATTTATTAATTTAAAAAAGTCATTAATCGGAAACCCTTTCATCGTTTTCGTTTTTAAAACCTTTCAACCTTTCATCTCCACTTAAGTGAGGTCATACACAACCTTTTATTTTGGGTTCAATTTTAATATTTTTGGTAGACTAATAAAAGGGTTTAACAATTTAAATTACGATTTGCTTCAATAGTTACATATATGTAATAAATCAAGTTGATTAATCAGCACAAACTTTGCTTCTTCTTTGAGTCTTGTGTGTGTTCCAACAAAATAAACATATTACAACCAACTCTTTAGGAACCTGATTCGTATCCTCCTCTACACAACCAAAGCCAAAAATAATGTCCATTAAATCATTATGACAATACGTTTATGAAGATCTTATTCGGCTTTTTCTTTTACATCTCAACCTTTGTTTGTCATTTCTGGTTTCCGGGTTGGTGAGGGACGACGAGTAACTCGGTTTCAGTTCAGGTAAGAGGTTTATCCTGACCTAATAACTCTAATTATTGGAGATTTTTGGATCACCTGAAAGTATAATTCCTTTTTTTGTCGGATATAAAAACTACAGGGATGGGTTTGCAATTATGCAATTATTGGTCATCCGAAACGGCATCGTTTATGAAAACCCAAATTTTCCGATTTAACTCAAAAACCCTCGAATCTCTCGATCCGCCATTGTTTTATGAATTCGTGCTTGAAGAAATCACCAAATGAGAGGTGCTATAGGAAGAAGATTGTCAAATCCTAGTAATGGCTTCAGCCTTGCATCCATAGTCAAGCAGACTCCATTTCTCATCCAACCCACATCTCATTTCTCCTCTTCCTCCGACGGCGCTGGCCGTGGCCGTGGACGCGGTGGTGGATTCGGCGGTGGAGATGGAGGGTTTCCCGCCGCTGGAAGGGGACAATTCGGTATCAATCATGAATCAGAAAAGGCTAACGAACCGGTTGGTCACGGACGTGGCTCGTCGGAATCGCAATCTCCCGGAGGATATGGTCATGGTCGTGGCCGTCCGATCCAATCTGACCAGATTTCTCCTGCGTTTTCCTCTTTTGTTAGACCAGATTCTCCTAGTGTTGGCCGTGGAAGAGGATCCGTCGGATCAGATCCCGTTTCACCTTTCGCTGCTGAGCCTCCTCGCCATCCGCCGCAGCAGCCGCGTTTCCAACCGCAGCAGCAGCGTTCAGAACCGGCCAAGGATGAATTCCAGGCAAGTCCTCGTCCCCAATTGAGTAGAGAAGAGCAAGCGCACTCGCCGTCGCAGACGCCTGTATTTGCGAAGCTGCAGGATATGAAGGAAGCAACTTTATCGCCATCGCCACCACCAGAGTCTAAAGCTGGGCAAGCCGCCCCGCCTAACATTTTCAATGCGTTAGGAAGTGAATTCTCACATCCTAATCAAAGAATCGTTCCAGGAAGTGGAGCAGGTCGAGGAAAACCTTCTGTGGAATCCGCTACAACCCAACATGAAGAAAACCGCCACATTCAACGCCCTCAGCCGCCGCCGCAGCAGCGTTCACAACCGCAGCAGAAGCGGGCCCAACCGCCCAAGGATGAAACTTCCAGGCCACAACTGAGTAGGGAAGAGGCTGGGAGAAGAGCAAGGAGCGAGCTTTCGCGTGGTGAAGCTGAAGGAAGTGGTGTAAGAGGAAGAGGAGGAGGGAGAGGAAGAGGAAGAGGAGCAAGAGGGAGAGGCAGAGGAAGAGGTGGTGAAGGATGGAGAGATGATAAGAAAGAAGGGGAAGCTGAACAAGAGGCTTTGAGTATATTCGTTGGGGATTCAGCTGATGGAGAGAAGTTTGCTAAGAAAATCGGACCTGAGATGATGAAAACGTTAGCAGAAGGTTTTGAGGATGTATGCGAAAGGGCTTTGCCTTCTACTACTCATGATGCCATGGTGGATGCTTATGAAACCAATCTCATGGTAAAGTTTCTGCTTCTTTTATTTCTCTAATGATTGTCTAGAAAAGTTTACAACTTGATGCAGAGAATACTGATACTGAAACTTCAAGTAGTAGTATTAGGAATAGTGAATTCACGAGAAGCAATGTCACTAATATCAATTCATGCGCTATAATGTGGTAGACCATATGATATGGATCATAGGGGTTGGTGGCCTTGAAGTGTAGAAGATTGTTAAAGTAATAGGCCTGTGATTCTTAGATTTATAACAGCCTCTGAGGTTTTTGTTCTTTCATAGTGAATTTGGTCTTTCAGCCAAAGAAGCGATGGAGAAAGTGCCTTTTGTTGTTTGGCTTTGCATGAAAATGGATGTTGAGAGTCTCTAAGTTTTCTCTCTCTCTCTCTCTCTCTCTCTCTCTCTCTCTCTTTGCTTTGTAGATTGAGTGTGAGCCAGAATATTTGATGCCAGACTTTGGATCGAATCCGGACATTGATGAGAAGCCACCAATGTCTCTGCGCGAGTGCCTTGAGAAGGTGAAGCCTTTCATAGTGGCTTACGAGGGAATCAAGTATCAAGAAGAATGGGAGGTAATAAAGATCAATTTGTGAATTTTGCTTTTTATGCACCCATGCAATATTTTTGTTTCGGTTCATTACTTACTCTTCTAACTTTTTGCAGGAAGCCATTGATGAAGTGATGGCGCAAGCTCCCCTTATTAAAGAGATTGTTGATCACTACAGTGGTCCTGATCGGGTAACTGCTAAGAAACAGAACGAGGAACTCGATAGAATTGCTACAACACTTCCCAAAAGTGCACCTGATTCTGTGAAAAGATTTGCAGATCGTGCTGCTCTAAGCCTTAAGGTTTGATCTCTTTAACCAACCCCAAAATCTTTCATCTAACATCACTCCTTTATCAGATTTCTCTCAAGTGGTATTGATGTTTTTTCTGAAACTTGGGCAATGCAGAGTAATCCTGGTTGGGGATTTGACAAGAAGTACCAGTTCATGGACAAGCTCGTTTTAGAGGTGTCACAGAGCTACAAATAGAGAAACTAAGGTTTCAAACGTTCTTAAAAGCTTAATCACCGCATTTGAGTTTAGATTCTATTTCTAGATCTTGCCTCTAGTTAAAACGGTACCCATTTCTTTAAACAAGTACTCGAAATTTGGGCTTTTAGCTTTTCTCATCATACGTCTTCAGGGTTTCCATAATAACGGCATTGTTCTTTCAATCTTGTAACTCAAGAGATTTTTTTTTTAACACTGGGAATAGTTGATTTATAATTGTCTGCGATATTATTATTACAAGGATTATTAAGCGATTAAGATGAAACAGCTTCCACGAATAATGATTCCACGACGCAGTTCTCCCTGCAATATTCGGATCTACCATAGACGGTTCTGCATATACGACATCCCAATGATGGATATGCTCTCTCCGCAACATACGAGACCATGACGGACGGCTCTGCCTGCAGTACCCTGGAACCTCCAATAAGCTTTGTTTTCATTAATCTGTAGAAAATTACGCTTTTTGGAACTCGAACCCCAGACTTGGTGTAGAAACCTTTTAACTAGTGGTCAAGGAGCTTCCACAATAACTCAAGAGATTATGCTGTGTCCTTTTTTAATGGGATTTAATTGTTTAAGCCTGTTTCTGGATCTGTGTAATCGGAAACAAAGAATGATAACATTTTTTAAGGTTCCAGTGACTAACACATGCCTTGATACCTAATAGGCCCTAATAGAGAAGGAAAGAGAAATTAGACTATGATTGTTCATTGGGAATCTCATTGGTTGAACAACTCTGTAAAAATATGGTCACTTATGACAATAGCAGCTGCGATTGTAGCCGCCGCTTCAACCGGAGATCGCGGATCTGCGATAGTGGTGCTCGTTGAGGTGGTGTAACTACATGGTTTGAAATGTGTGTGATTCTCTTTCTTTTCTTCCTGCTTAACACCAACACGAGACAAGCGTTGCGTGTTTCGACGTCTATTTCCACATAATATATGTTTTATGGTTATAGATATGTTTTATGGTTATAGATATAGCAATTGCTGTCAAAAAAAAAAAAAAATTGAACAAAAGGATATACTATTAAGTATTAACAATTAGCTTTTAAATATTTTGGTTAATATGGTCAAAGAGAGTTATTTATCATTCTACGGTTTTGCTTATGAATTTGAAAGGGATAACGGTTACATTCGCTAGCAGAATTGAAATTTCTTCAGCAATTTCTCGTATTGTTTAAAAATAAATAGGTTAGGAATGTGTCGTAAGCTTGTATATACATATAAATTTCAAAGTCAACGACTATTTGGGGGTACATATCTTTATATATAAACGGACATTTAATCATGTTTGTATCATTACAGATTCAGTATTTCTTTTTTCAAAGAAGGACAGAAAACATTTAACTTGTCTCTTTAGTCTTTACTATAATTCTTTAACCGAGTTTTGCTATACGAAGTACGAACTCGATGGTTGGTATGTTATGCGGTTTCCTCAGCCGGAAGAATAAAAAGCCTTCGTCGCCGTCGGCTTCTCCGTCGCCAGATGTCAAAAAGGGTAAAACGGGAAAGAAAGATGGTGGGCTTCGTGTGATGACATCAGGTACTAAGACCACCACTAGCAGGGCTTTTAACCGCGGCAAAGGCTGTCTTTGTGGTGATGGTGACGGTGGCGGTTGTGGAGGTTGCGGCGGTTGTGGTGGCTAAACCGTTTCGTGGTTATGTAAATATAACAGTTTGAGTATATGTAATGTTTTTGTTTTTGTTTTCCTTTTGAAATGAAGGTTTTTGTTATGTGTGATCTTTTGTGTGACTGGAAATCCAATGTATATAGATGGTCTATATTGTATAAAGAATCATAAAGGTGAAGATTACTCTCTTTTTTTTTTTTTTTTTNTTTTTTTTTTTTTTTTTTTTTGTTGAAAATTTCTCTTTGGGGGGGGGGGGTGTATTCAATTAAAAATTTGGAGCGATTTGAATTTTAATGAGTTTTGAGATGATTTGGGTGAATTTTGATAAATTATGAAATTTGTTATTAAAATTCTCTGAAATTTCATCTAAAACCATGGAATTTGGATCTTTATATTTTTAACTAACAAATGACTCGAAATTTCACCTAAAATCATTCAAATCACTTCAAATCCACTACTTAAAATATTTCTAATAACAAATCCACTACTTAAAATATTTTTAATAACAGTGGATTTGATAGTACATTTTCAAATCACTAATCCAATAACACCTGATTTTAAAAGATTTTTAAAAATTTATATTTCAATAACAGTGAATTTGTCATTTTAATACAACTCAGTCCAAATTCCTCATTCAATACACCCCCCTTTGTAATTGTGAAATTTCAAATGGTTATTAATATATACACTTTTTCCTTTATAAGCCAATGGTAAACTTTCACTATATCAACATTTCATCAAAAGTCTGCTATACTTTCCCAAACACACTTTCAATACTATTAGATCAGATAATTCGAGTCGTATTCACTGTTGATAATTTTTTGGGTAATATTTCAGTTTTTAAACTACCACCATCAAATTTAGGAGCATACTTATGATGATTCAAAATGTCTGTCATACGTTTTATCAAGATTTTGTGGTAGAGTATCATACATTTTGCAACGGTTATCATGTATCTGCGGTGAAATTATTTGGATATTGGATGAAAATTTCCAAAAAAAAATGCTCTTCTTTTGTTGTTGTTGTTGTTGCTGTAGTTGTGTATATGGTTTAGAATCTTTCCAACATTTCCAGCATACATGACTGATGTGTATAGAGTATATACACTGGGTAAGTCACGCGCTTTCTATTTTTTCGTAATTGCACTGGGAAAAGTAGCTTTAGTCTTGGAACAAGCTCAGTCATCTAATTTCATTAAAATATTTCATTCAAACAGAAAGTGTGTAATAAATATTAAGGTTAGTTTGCATACATGACATATCTAATGAATATTCAATCCATAAATCTATAAATGTCTTGTTTTCATTGAATTTCAACTATGAAATCTATTATTTGGGATCTTATGATAGAGTTGACCATACATATTTGCATTTTTTTTTTTTGGCTTGAAAAGTTAACCAACAAGAAAATTTCCATCGTTTTGCTAGTAGATTGATATTTCCACTGCAATTGTATACGCCAGATAATAAATAGGCTATGTTGTAACAACTTGTAAGCTTATATTTCAAAGTCAACTGAAATTCGGGCCTATCTATATATATGAAGGGAGAATTTATCATATTTGCATCATTACATCTTCAGAAAAATTTCAAGACAAAAATCTCGTAAATACTATTGCCATTATAATCCTTTGTTACTATCATCGCGATGGGTCAACTCTTATGCTGTTACATGTGCCGCAAGGAGGAGGAGCCGTCGTCATGTCCGCCTAGAGGTGACGTCAAAAAAGGTGAAACGACGGGAACGAAAGATGGAGGTCTTGTTGTCATGTCGTCGTCTCAAAAGAGTAAGACCAGCGTAGGCTGTTGTTGCGGCGGAGGAGGAGGAGATGGGGGTTGTGGTTGCGGCGGTTGTTGTGGAGGTGGCTGTGGAGGTGGCTGTGGAGGTGGCGGCGGCGGCGGCTAAAGTTTAAAAATTGGGATTCTGAATATTTGTGCGTTTGATTTATTTATCTGTGTACAAGTAAGATTTCAAGGTGTGATGTATTTGATCTCTCGTGAGAAAGGAAGTTGAATGTGTATGTATAAATACAAAATGTATCATATAGATTTTTTTTTTTTTAGTGAAAAATTGTAATTGATTGAAATATATACTTTTAGAGCTTTTGATATACACTAGGTAAATACACGCGCTACGCCGCGGAAGTTTTTAATATTATTTATTTTATTTTTATTAATTTTACATTATATTTGATAATAAATATTTTATTAATATTTTATAATCGTAAATTTTTGTATTAAGATATTTATTTTCTAAATAAAAACTGAACTTATTTAGATTTTTAATTTTTGAAGTTCTAAGTTGCTATTAAATATTAACATAACTGCAGATAGAATTGACAGAAGTTAATATAATTTAGTACAATACTATTCTTCCTATAAAATTATAGTTATGTGTAACATAAAATTAATTAATTATTTTTAAAAACTAATACTATTCTTACTATTCTTTCTTGATTCTTTCTCCTTCACCAATAACAAACAATATTTTCACATCTTATTTTCCGTTTATATATTTTCTTTAATATTATTTGGTCTTAAGTTTGCAATTCATGGGCGATTATTTTGCAAGTTGTTTTTGTGGATGTACTTGCCATAATGTACATTTTAAGAATTAAAAATTACAAAGTTTCATGAAACTAATGAAAATAAAATAAAGTACGGTTTTTTTTTTTGTAATAACATATCTAATTTGTTTTTCATGGCACACTTCTCTCTTTCAATTTTGTTGTCAATTAACTTAGTTATTCTAAAAATTGTTTAAAGCAACCGAAGATAAAATTGGTTTTTTTCGCTTTATGTCTAGCTGTTGCGATCACTACCAACAGAGTAGCCCAATACACTCCACTTCAACGATTTATAAAAATCGGATTGGATAAAAGCAAAAGAAAAAACTTAACTTTTATTTTCACCGTAACCTTTCCTTTTTTTTATACACATAGAGCAAAAGTTACTTTTCTTGTAATCATACCAACTCAATTCTGGCATTTACCATTTTTTCTACGTCCTTATAATCTCAATATGCACTTCATTCACCATTTAAATAAATAACATGATAACATCAATTAGTAACAATTAAGTAAAAGGATTAAGTAAATAAATCATTTTGGTTATAAGTTATAACAACTCAGTGAGAGAATTTGCTTCATCAAAAGATTTGCCTATTCCAATAACCATGTCTTACTATTCTCTGCTTCCTCTAATTTATTTTCTTCTTCCTTAATATTTGCTTTCCGCTCTATAAACTTCAACATTGCCACTTCGTACTCGTATTTGCAGAGTCATGTTAACTTGAGATTAAATGATTCGAGGTTGTGCTTTTATCGCAACAATTCCGATACTTTTTCTCTATAAAGATGTAAAAATTAACATTTACCAGCTTAAGTGGATCGTATAATTTTAAAAGGGGATTATAAATGTACCTTTCGAAGCTTTTCAACAAAGAATATTCATGGAGATTGAGAGGATAATACTCTTTATACAACTGCTTTATTTCTTCTTCTCCAGGATTTGTACTCCCTGTATGTCTCACCATTTGATTCAACATAAACTGCTCAACAACCACTTATTTAAACACAATTATTTTCACCAGAAAAAGAAAAAGATATATGGAAGATAACACATATGAAAGAGGTATCATGCACCAAAATTGGAGAATATTAGAAAGTAATTCATGTCTTTCACAAAAGATAAGGCTGTAGATTTGAAACCACCTAGAACTCTAGACAAAGTCATATAAACAATATAGAAGCATGACAATAATGAGATTTGGCAAGAAGCCACCCTGAAACCTGCTGTCATGCTAAAAACAAACACCTAATATTCAACACTTTCGGGATACATATATACTCCATACAAAGATTTTTTCGTATGACACATATCAAATCTTCTTTTGTGCATTTATTAGGACCATCTAGATATAGCCAACATGAATAACATCACTAATTTCTGAGATTGTTAATAGGAAAGATGGATGATATAAGCATACAAACTCTTGAGCTTTCTCCTGCAGCTTGAGCTTCCATTCTCATCATTGCTCTCGCATAAATCTCATATCAAAATCCTGTAAAAACTAGAGACATGAGAAGGATATTAAAGTCAAACACAGAATATGTCATTAATCTCTAACTATATGAGCCACACACTACTAACTGCAAGGTACATCAGATATGTATATGAAAAAATACAAAAGTTCTTATTTTTCATCACAGATAAATAACCCGAGGATGCATTAACATTAGTTCAATGAAAATATGAGGCTTATGAGCTCATTGGCAATGTGCCATGTAAATCCCAGTAAGTAGTTTATTTAGTATTCATGTTCCTTCCACTATTAATGAATCTATTATGAACCATATTTTCATCTGCAGGTTTTCTTGATCGAAAGAAGGTGAAGTGATCATCAAAATCAGTGAATCTCTACAAATATAGCTCATGAGGAATCTTATGAGTATCATAGAAACTATTAAAAAAAACAAATCTTACATGAGTCACATCCCCTTTTGCCACGCTAATTCTGATTAAGGATTGTACACAGAGAACTGTATCAATGGGTGGGTGTATAGTATCCTATATCGTTCATCATACATCATTATCACATAACATCTTATATCAACAAGCACACATAATCATCACACAAATCCATTCTTAGACTAAGCATCAACCTGATTGCTGATAGCTAACAAATAAGGAGACGGAAGTATTTGAAAAATGGGAATACACCAAAAAAGAGATCGATGGAGACTTACCTGAGACAATAAGTCCCGGTTTTGCCTTGTCGTTTCCGGTTGATTTATTCCCGTTTTTCCGAGTAAATCCTCGTCGTTAGCTCTGCTTCGTCGTTTTTAACAAATTAATTTTTTTTTAAGTTTAAACAATCATTTTTTCGGCAAAGTACAAAACTTGTAAAGTATGGCAATTCAGTTGACAAACCTGTTGGTCTAGCATCTGCATCCTTCTGGAGGCAAGCATCAATGGAGGAACAAAACTCTCGTGAAAATTCTTGTTTTGATGGCGTTGGTGATGGATCATCCAAGATCTTTCATTTGCATAACAGAAAAGACATTATGTATATGATAAATAGTGTATCTCGGAGAAAAACAAAGATTTTCATCCAACATCTTGCATTTGCATAACACAAAAAGACATTATATGTATGACCTAAATAGTATATAGTATATCCTCTTTTGTCCCAATCCACCATGATTCAGAGAATACAATCTATATGCATTACCAAAATGCTCAAGAGTCAAGATACAGAAAGACAGAGAACTCTCAAAAGGTGGAAGATAAGAGACTGACCATGTTATCAAACTAATCATCACATCAGACGTTTTTGCCTCCTTTTGAGAATTGGAGAGTCAAATATCTGTTTTTTGGATACAAAATCATTGTAAACAGTTTAATGCAACCCTAAAGAATCACAATTTCAAAGATTAAGAACACAACAGTAGTAATACGTCAATATTGAGAAAAAGTGACCAATTAGGATCTAACCTGGGGAAAACTGAGGTAGAAGACGGAGTTTTTGGTGGACAATCAATCGAGATCGCCTATGGTAGCGCCGCGAGAATTCCAGCGAAAGAGAACAAAAATCGAAGGAGAAGAGAAAGCGATTATTGCGTTGAGATTTACGTATGATGACGGAGCCGTGGTGTTTCAGCACTTGCTTGCAATGAGAGAGAAAAGACATCTCGCCGGAGAATCGGAGAGCAATTGATTATCGAGAGCTAGGGTTTTAAATCTTTTCCTCTGTTTCTCCTCCGTCTGGATGATAATCCATTGCTAATGATTTGGGGAATACACGAAGAAGACGGAGACTTTGATAGTGTTGGTTTTTAGCTTCTTTAACCACATATTTTACTTTATTTTCATCTCATTTAGCATCATTTAGAAAAGTCTTTCCTTGCATTTAAGTCTCATTTAGTGTTTTAAGTTTTTCATAGAGTATTAGTGAGTTTTGATGCATTTAGATGTCCTAGAGTGTCTTTGTTCTTCCTTTTTGGTCTTTTGTATTCATATAGGTGTTGGGGAATGTCTTGGATCAAAGGAGTTGCATTGAGATTGAAGAAATATGGAGAAAACACTTTTGGAGGCGAAACAAGCAACTATGAAGATGCAGAGTGAAGCAGATACGTCTGGAAGATCATGTCGAGTGGAGGCCTTTCCTAGCTCAGCTTAATCTCAAATTTGGTGGCAAGTTAGGGAATTGAGTTAGCTTGACGTGGGCGTTGGATTTGTGTCATTCTGAGCTTTTGTTGAAGAGTTATGGCCAATTTACTAACGATCGGTCCAGCTGGCCGATCAACCCAACCGATCACATAAACGCCAACTCTCTGGAAATGCTCATGAGATCGGTCCTCAGACCGATCAGATCAACTGATCACAGAGAGTTTCGCCTCAAAATTGCCGGGTCAAACCCGGTTTGTCCCGGGTTGACCCGGTTCGATCCCCACCTCTATAAATATGTTTTAAGACCATTTTTAACCGAAGTTTTCATAAGTTTGATAAGTTTTGAAGTTTGTATAGTTTTAGACTAAGTTTGTGTTTGCATTTGCTTCTTATGATTGTTCTTGGATCTTTTAACTTTGTCTATGTTTTAGTGAAAGTTTAATCTTATTCTCTCTTTGTTTTATCTTTTTATTTGCATTTGNTGAAGTTTGTATAGTTTTAGACTAAGTTTGTGTTTGCATTTGCTTCTTACGATTGTTCTTGGATCTTTTAACTTTGTCTATGTTTTAGTGAAAGTTTAATCTTATTCTCTCTTTGTTTTATCTTTTCATTTGCATTTCTCACCATGATTAACCCAATAATCATGTGTGAGTAGTTCTAATCTATGGGTCTTTAAACTCAAGGTGGATTAGGGAGATTTGATGGTTGGGATTTGGTTCTTAGGGTTAGATATCATG